>NW_006499912.1:3159529-3174241 GCF_000471905.2 Amborella trichopoda | reverse complement strand
AAATTTTTTATAATCCATGATTGAATTTTTTAAAAATTTGTGATTTTTTTTTTTTAATCCATGATCTAATTGTTTTTTGTAATCCATGATAGAATTTTTTGAAAATTTGTGATTTTTTTTTTTAATCCATGATCGAATTTTTTTTTTGTAATCCATGATAGAATTTTTTGAAAATTTGTGATTTTTTTTTTTTAATCCATGATCGATTTTTTTGAAAATTTGTTTTTTTTTTTTAATCCATATTATTCAAAGAGAAAATGAAAGAGATGATGATTCTGAAGCCACCCTATCTCAGCCATATTATTCACATATCGAGTCCCAACAGCAACAGTGTAAGGATGAGCAAGACAGTGCAGGTGAGCATGAAGGATGGACAATCTTCGGGGATTTTAGATTAGGAACACAACAAAACACTAACACTTAGGGATTTGGGAAAAGTCAGACGCCTGTTAATATCGATGATTCGTTTTTAGATCGAATCAATGAATTGTTAAACGAATTCAATCAATGGCACCAGCGTGACCAAGAAGAACAATAACGTCGTCTATCATTTTATTTTTAGATCATACGTTACTAATTTTATGCTTTATTGTAGTCCATGTATGTTGATATACTTATTCCATGATAATTATATGTTTATCCTTTTGTGTGATGTAAATTAAATGCTGAATGGCGGTTCATGCAGGGAAAGAACATATCAATATTCACATATTCATTCAAAAACATGAAAATTCTTAATGGATTACCCTCATTTCTTATTGAATTCCTAAAAAATAATATTTATAATGAATTTTAATAATTTTTTCGAATTTTTTTTAAACTTTATTATGACCGATTCACCTGATTCTCGATCCGGATCGCCGATTCGCCTATCCGGATCGGTTTTTGGAAGCCCGATCCGGGTCACCGATCCGTTTTTTAAACCATTGTGTGAATGTTAAGATGTTTTGTTCATGTATGAATAAATTTAAAATTTGTCTTATAATATCATCTAATTTTTTAAAAAAAATTATTTACAGCTATAATAAAAATAATACATTATATAATTTATAATGTAAATAAATAAACAAATAAAATACAAGATTTGGTTATCACTGTATAATTATTAATTATAATATTGTAATAAACATAATTCAAAAACCAAAGGTTTAACCCTTACAAATAAAAAATAAAAAATTTATATACTCAAAAATCCATTGGAAAATGTAGTTTTAATGTTGAAAAACCCTTTGATTGATCATCTCGACATCGAGATGTATGACTATGAAAAATAAAAAGATTTTAAGTCTTAGAAATAATGCATTTTACAACATATTATCTACACTGTCCAATTTCAAGATTTCCATATATTTATAGATCTACTTGATTTTAACCCTTTTTTAAATTAAAGATATAAACATAGATTTTGAGATAATCTTAATAACATTTTATATCAAAATTATATACCATGATAAACTTTGAAGGGCACCGTACCTCTACACCTACTGGGGCGTCTGTATGCCAACTGCACCCAGAAATAAATCTATAAAATAAAGAATTTAGAAACATAAAGTTGTAATTACATTATAATAAATTTAGAAAAATAAATAAATATCATACTTGCAATGTAGGATAATTGACAAAGCAAACTTTAAAATAGATTTTACCTCTTGCTACCTCCAAGAATATAATTGGCTAATTTTCACATAAAACATTTATTAAAATAATTTTTTCATAATGTTTTTATTATTGGCCTAAAAAAATATATTTTAAAAGCTTACCATTTAATTACCAAGGTATTGTACAAATCTGTTTTAATTACTATGGTATTGGATTACTAAGGTATTAGAGCTTAGAAGTGTTAGTCCCAATAATAAAAATTAATAAATAAATAAAATCGATAAACAACTTACTCGGATCTATCCTTAAATCACACGAGGGACTTAAAGTTTCATACCAAAACTTATAGACCAAGCTATCTAGTGACAAGCTACCTTGAGGGTCCTCTTGGTGAATCTCCTTTACCAATTTTCCATCATTCTCTATCCTGTATTACTTAAAGGGTTGACCTCCTTTTATAGATAACCATCTTTTTATAACTCTCATATTTATGGTCTAGAGGAGTTGAGATCCAAGTATAACTCATGTCCTAATTCTCTTAAGTGCAACCAATTAGAATTAACAAGTTGTCACCAAACTGTTAATCCTATATAATGAGCTAAACATGTCATTGTGCACTAATGACTCACATAATAGGATGTCATCCAAGCATTCCTACAATTTGATAAAAAATGTTTAGAAATAAAATAATTTTGTGCATCTATAATATAGAAAAAAAACAATTCTTACAAAGAATCCAAATACTCTATATGGTATTGCCACATGGTATGTGTAACATAGTACATGTAACATGTAACATGTAACATTCAATGTAATGAGCTAAACATGTCATTAGTGCACTAATGACTCACATAATAGGATGTCATCCAAGCATTCCTACAATTTGATAAAAGATATTTAGAAATTAAATAATTTTGTACATCTATAATATAGAAAAGAATAATTCTTCCAAAGAATCCAGATGAAAGATATTTAAAAATTAAATAATTTTGTACATCTATAATATAGAAAAAAATAATTCTTACAAAGAATCCAAATACTGTATATGGCATTGCCAGATGGTACGTGTAACGTGTACAATAAGACAATGGCAATGAATGATAATGATCACTATCATCATTGTCAATGTCTTATTAATCTTCAAGATGGTTGGCAACGTTTTATATGCATGTTCACTCTTCAAAATCTACGATTTGGGTTAAATCCCTCGGGCCATCACATTTATAAGCTCCAATACCTACTTCTAAGCTCCAATACCTAAGTAATTAAAATAGATTTGCACAATACATTGGTAACTAATGCTAAGCTCTTAAATATTTCCTTTTAGGCCAATAATAATAATATTATAAAAAAGTTATTTTAATAAAAGAAAATATCCCCTCATCCTCTATTTTTAACTTCCATATCTCATGAGATTTAAGAATTGAAAATATTACTTGTAAGCAAAAAGTCTCTATCTTTTCTATCTTACAATTCCCTAGACCTTTTTGATCATAAATTTTTTATCCAAACAAACACTAAAATGACACCCTATCTAAACTCCATCTCTCTCTAAAACTCTATCCTCTCTTACATCACCGTCTCTCTCTCTCTATATCTCAAAACTCCATTTCTCTCTCTAAAACCCAAACTCCATCTCTCTTTAAAACTCCATCCCTCTTTCATATCACCGCCTCTCTTTCTCTCTCTCAAAACTTCATTTCTCTCTCTAAAACCCAAACTCCATCTCTCTCTCTCTTACATCATCATCTCCCTCTCTCTCTCTCTCAAAACTCCATCTCTCTCTAAAACCCAAACTTCATCTCCCTCTCTCTCTCTCTCTAAAATCGATTCTCTTCTTGCATCTCTCTAGTTTTTTATTGTTGCAGCCACAAGTGTCCCCAATTGGAGTAGTTGGATATACAACATTCAAATTTTGTCTCTGACTATCACAATTCTCATGAATAAACTACTAAAGAATTTAGCAAACTGTCTCTCTAACAACTCAAATATAAGCAAATAATATTACCTCCCACCTGATATTTACACATTCTTGAAAGTATTTGAAATGTCGTGGCAAAATTAGAGTCCTTAAACTAGGAAATACTCTAATAAATTATGGTCCATTAAATATAAAAAAATCTAGAGTATTACTTAGTGTGTTCATGTTTTCTCTATATTACATTCAAATTTTCTGCAAATTGTAGTGTAGATCAGATCGTTGATACATGTGTACCAAACCTATTCCACAAAAACCAATGAACAACCCCAAAAGAACTGAAATTTTGGAAAATTACAAAATTTTGGATCTGAAATTTTGGAAACCCCTTCTGGTTTGGTTCTTGGCTCAACGAAAAAGAACTGAAATTTTGGAAAGTTGGTTCCCAGAACTATTCTCATGGATCTTGAGCCCGAAACCATGGATAGTGTGCGCATTAGTCCTTACGGCCAGATCTTCATGTTTAATAACTTTGTGTTTGGTCAATCTGGTGCTAGAAACAACTGGGCCAAAGGCCACTACACAGAGGGGGCAAAGCTCATTGATTCAATGTTTGATGCGATGAGGAAAGAGGCAGAGAACTGCAATTGCCTTCAAGGATTTCAAGTATGTCATTCTCTTGGTGGATGGACTGGATCTAGAATGGTCAACATTTTGTAACGGCAAAAAGGTGAGGGGGCTTGAGAGGCAAAATGTAGAGAGAGAAAGTGGGAGCTTGGCTCCCTGTTGGGCTGTGGCCAAGAGTGGCCTGTTGTGTGGGCTTGTAGTGCTTGTGAGGCATGGATGGTTTTTTAAAAAATGAAGGCATTTGTTTGTTCTCCTGATTTTGTTACATGTGATACTATTATCAATGAATAAGAAAACTGAATTGTGAGTTCAGGGCCAAGAAAGAGTTGAAAACCAAAGCAGTAATGTTCTTTTGGATGGTGAGTTCAGGGCCAAGAAAGCGTAGAAAACCATAGAGATACAGGGAGAGACTTGATTTTAGAGAGAGTGAGGGGGAGTTTTTTAGAGAGAGAGGTGGAGTTTTGAGAGAGAGAGGGAGACTATGATGTGAGAGAGAGTTGGAGTTTGGGTTTTAGAGAGAGATAGAGTTTTGAGAGAGAGAGACAGTGATGTGAGAGGAGATGGAGTTTTAGAGAGAGAAATAGATTTTTAAGAGAGAAACGGTGATGTAGAGAGGGATGGAGTTTTAGAGAGAGATGGAGTTTCGAAAGGGTATCATGTTAGTGTTTGTTTGGGTCAAAAATCTATGGTCAAAGGGGTCTAGGAGGTTATAAAATAGAAAAGATAAAGACATTTTGCTTACAAGTAATATTCTCAACTCTTGGGTTTCATGATATATGGAAGTTAAAAATAGGGGATAAAGGGATATTTTTCTTTTTAATAAATGTTTTATATGAAAATTAGCCAATTATGTTGTTGTAGGTAGCAAGAGGTAAAATCTATTTTATAGTTGCTTTTGTCAATTATCCCACATTGCAAGTATGATATTTATTTATTTTTCTAATTTTATAATTAATAATTATACATTGATAACCAAATATTGTATTTTATTTGTTTATTTATTTATATTATAAATTATATCATGTATTATCTTTATTATAGCTGTAAATAAATTTTTTTTTAAATTAATGATATTATAAAACCAAATTTAAATTTATTCTTATGAGGACAGAACATCTCAATATTCACATATTGATGCAAAAAAAAAGAAATTTCTTAATGTAGTACCCCTAGGATTCCTAAAAAACAACATTTATATTGATTTTTAATAATTTTTTTGAAATTTTTTTAAAGCCGAATCCGACCGATTCTCGATCCAAAATGCCGATTCACCAATCCGGATGGATTTTTGAGGTGCCTGATCCGGGGCACTGATCCATTTTTTAAACCACTAATTACAATATTACTAGAGACAGTTTTAAGGGTGTGGTTTGCATAGGGTCGAGGCTCTAAACATTCAAAGTAAAGCACACATTCAAATGGTATTTAGAAATATGGTTTCAATACTATAAATCTTTGTGATAGCCTTAAAATATAATTTTATAGTTAATTATTAAATTAAAGCTTCAAAAATAGTGTAGATCGAGTAGATCTATGAAAACTTGAAAATTTTGAAAATTGACGGTCCAAAAATGCATTATAAGATGCACTATTTCCAATACTTGACATCTATTTTTTTTCTCATATCCATGTATCTTGATGTACACATGATCAATTTGATGATATTTGGACATCAAAACCTCTTTTTTCCTCAAATCGATCATGTTAACCTCAAGATGTATAACCGTAAAAATATTAGATTTCAAGTATGGAAAGTAGTGCATCTTGTAATGCATTATATGGGCCGTGAATTTTCAATATTTTTCAACTGCTTATAGATATGCTCGATCAAAATATTTCTGAGATTTAATTTATAATTAGAGATGAAAATAAATTTTTATGTTAGCACAAAGATTTTGTAGCTAAAAAATCATCTTTCAACAATATTTAGAGGTACGTCATACTTTGATTGTTTAAGGCCTTAGTCCTATACAAGCCACATCCTTTAAACAATTATTTAAACAAATAATAATAATTTTTTGATAAATACACATATCACAACTCAATCTAACATTATCCCTTGCATTTTGAGGGGTTGTTCACTATAGACAAACCCTTCAAGTGTATATAGATATACTTGGTTGACACTAGTTTTTAAGGAAAAAGTTTATATAAGGTCTCAACCTTATACTGTAGGGGTAACGTGCACCTAAAAAACCTATTAATGAATGTTCTTCATATGTTGGAAAACCCTCAAATTGATCATCTCGACCTCGAGATTCATAGACATTAAAAAAAGAAAAGGACTTTTAGTTTTACAAATAGTTCATTTTCTAACACATTATTTGGATTTTCAATTGTTTACAGATCTGTTTGATCATCACCATTTCTATAACTTTAAATTTTGTAATTGGGGGCAACAATAAATTTTCCCTTCATTGCAAGGCCTTGTGACACCGAATCTGCGTTCTTGGCATAGTTTTGAAGCGCCCCTTACGTCAAAGTATAATAAGGTTGACACTTTATACAAACCTCACCCATTTTTCTTATAATTAAGATTAGAAAAATATTTTCAGGTCATTGAAAAGTTTCCCTCACCAAAACTCCAATGAGATTTGTTGCTATACCTTGGGTTGTTTGATTGTTTAAGGGGGAAGGGGGACACAATATATGCACCTAACCCAATCTTAAAATAATTTTGGTATTAAACAAGGGTGCAGTAAAATGGCAACTTCACTTTTAGAAATAAAAAATAAGATTGCGATGTACTACACCATCTAAATAAAATAGATAGCATAAATTTCTACACATTTACTTCTACAAGTAAAGTTACAACCATATATAAACTTTTTCTATTAAGAGTAATAAACTCTATTTTACAACAAAATGTGATTCAAATTTTCTTAGTTTTTTTTTTCCTTATCTTGAAAGTACGACTTTAGAATATGAAATATTAAAAAAATAGAAAAAATTATGACTACTCCGTCCAAAATGAATTCGTAGACATTCTACCCTCAATATTTTTAGTATCACACTCATAATTCAATTACTGTTTTTTCTCACTTTTATCAAGACAAAAAATAAATGTTTTAAAGATTAAACTATCCTTCCCTTCCCTTCTGCCGTACTCATCAAATATCTCTATCAGCCCTCTATCTCTCTCTGTACCCACCCTCTCTTTCTCTCTCCACCCACCCTCTCTCTCTCTCAACCCACCCTCTCTCATTGAAAAAATGCAGTTTCGGCACCAATTTTCGGACATAGACCGGTTTGGTCAAGACAAGTAGAATGCAGAATGCGGAGATGCATCTTGCACATCTTTAGATATCAGCTCAAAACCACTTAAAAGGTGTAAGGACTGAGATTGCACTTCTTATGAATACACGGCCTGCAAGTCCCAAAATCACAAAAACATTTCAAAACTATGAGTTCTTTCTTTTTGTTTGGCTAGATAAAACTATGATCTCCTTGTTTGCTTTCTCTCTTTCTCTATGTGCAGGAGAGAAATGTATCTTCATAAACATGATGGTCACAAAAGACAATGCAAGTTGAGGAGATAGTTGTTTCTATCAGACAACCGACCTTCAGTATTTTTTCAGCCAAGCATCTAAGCCTAACAGTGAGATGCCCAGTTTGTAGTGAGAGATGTCTAGGTTTAAGCTCTCCCTGGCGAAATCAATCAAAAGACCCAAAGAAAGAAAGCAACTCCAACATTTCACAGTTTGCACATGGGACGAAGGCTCTTTCCAAGGAAAGGTAATAGCAGCCAAAACTATAATGTACAAAAAATAAAATAAAATAAAACAAAAGAAAAGAAAATAATGACGGTGAATACAACAATACTCGGTGTGGAAGACTTGCTTCAGGGAAGACAAATACCTTAAGGAGGAATATCCACTTACCATTAGCTCAAATTCATCACATTTCAGAGGCCTTACGCCAGAAAAACTCCCATTCAATAGGAGTACATCCCACTAAAATGGTGCACTTGAATAACTACAAAATTGTGTGAAAACAACATTGTCAGAACCTTCCTCTTTGTCAAGAATAACCATAAGAATCTCTCTCTCTCTCTCTCTCTCTCTCTCTCTCTCTCCGGTAGACAAGGAACATGCATTAACGCATCGAACTGCTCTCCTGCTTGTAGATAAAGAACATGAATTAAAACATTTAGAACTGCTCACTTTCTTCTAAACATAGGGTTTTCTTTTGCTGCTTCAAACATCAAAAACCTGCTTCATTTTCACCATCTAAGAGGTCATCGTAACTCACTGGTACACGTATCCTCTCCCAGACAGATTTATGTCTCTCTTGGGACTCACACCCCGTGGTCAATATAGGCTGAACTTCATCACACTTAGAAGATCCCTGCATGACTTTGCCAGGTGATCCTTTATCAGGAATTTGGGTATCGCTCTTTATGGGTTCATTAATCACCTTAGTTGCCAGTCGATTGTTACCTTGATGCCGGAATTGCTTCTGCAAGATAAAAAGAAGAATTACTTTGGTATGTACCTATCTCCCTCTGAATTTCTGGTTCAAGCATGGTTTTCGAAGAAACTCTCTCTCACACACATACACACACATACACAGTCACTCACTCTGTGCATGCAACCATGAACTTAAGCAAACACACAAGCACTGTACTTGTTCTGTATGAGTGGTGTGCATAAGTGTTAAGAGTGAACGTATGCCTTTTTGCATACGAATGTGAATGGCAATTATGTGACATTTTTTGAATGCCAGACTCCATCTGACGGGTGCAACTCGCTGGAAAAAGTCAACCAGCCAGACATATGACCTTTATTCATTTATGCTTCAAGGACAAGAGAACAGCTTTGTAAGCACTGGAAGCCCCGATCCATACCAAAGTTTACCTTCGCAAATCATGAGGTTTGAGAAAGCATATGAGCAGTAAAATAGAAAAGATGGAATATTTCAAAGAAGTTATGGCAGCAACATGTATATTCTAGTTACCCAAGCACCCTTATATTGAGACTTTGAGAGAGTGAGAGAGAGAAGAAGAAGAAGAAGCGAGAGGAGAGAGAAGGGGGGGGGGTGGGGAGGGGGGTTGTTTGTAAACAATACCTCAACCTCTTTTCCTCTTGCCACTATTTCCTTGTAAGCCGTTGGATGCCGGGCTTTAATTATGTTCCATAGTATACCTCCACCAGTCCGGGGACGCCCGCCATCAGCCGTTAACTGCCCCCCACAATCCTGGATTACATCCACCTGCAGTCCATTTTAAAACTAACAATAAACAACAGCACACTGCTACTACTAATCCAAATAACTACTACTACCACTACTACTACTACTGCCACTGCTACTAGCCCGCTACAGAAACACTGAAGCAGCAGTAACAGCAACAGCTACAAGAATGCATCTAGATTCAGGAAATTCCCTACCTACCAGAGCCTTGCCTCGCACTGGAGAAAAACATAGAATTTCTATCAATCAAGTCTTCAATGTTGCCTTAAATAAAAGCATGTGGTTATGAAATTCATAGAAAGAGGTATGTTTGGTATTTTTCTTGTAGTAAGGAGAACATGAGAATAGAATGAATCTTCATGTAGAATGGAACCCATTCCATCCTATGAATATCTGAGTTGTCATAGATTTACAAGAACATAGATTTGTCCTTTTTCTTACAATTTTCCTGAGATTCAATTACAAATTTTCTACTTTACCAAAAATTACTCAAAATTTTCATTATGAACAATGAAAGGTATTTAAACTAAGCCCTTCTAAGTCACAAACTAATTACAAGCGTTGCCAGAACTCAATTTTCCTCAAGATTTTAAAGTACCCTTCCCCTAATATAAACATGACAACCACCCATGGATAGAGAAGATCAACAATTGTCCATAAGAATATCCTATGGAAGCCCAAAAGCCCCAAGAAATAAGCCTGTCCAGCACTCATCACTGCTTATTCTACACCTGTATATATAAAATTCTGAAATCGGATGACCTAGAATCTTAAGTGGTTCCTAGTAATTAGAATATATATAAATACTTGTCAAAAAACAAAACTTGATGATTTCCACACCAAATTGTTATTTGGACCTATTTGAAAATTTGTCACATGCAATTTGACCTCATTTAAATTAATTCCCAATTGCAATTGGCACCCAAATTGATTTTTTACAGAAAGAGCTCCACATTATTTTGCAACAAACTCTCTCTCTCTCTCTCTCCCCACCCATGAACACCACCACCATCACCATTGCCATCAATGCAACACCACTACAACCACCAGCACCATTACATCACCACAACTGCCTAGCCACCACCTGCTCCACCACCACCAATACTGCCTCACCACCAGTATGCTGCCACTAACACCAGCACCACTCCGCCACCACCTCTACTACCGCTACCACCACAGCACCACAGCTGCCACCACCACCATAATACCACCACTGCCACCTGGCCAACATTACCTCAACACCTGCTCCACCTCCACTACCACACCATCCCCATCACTAATTTGGTACAAAACTAACAGTTTCAAGAAGTCATGGCTAGAATACACCAAACAAAGTTCATTTTGACTTTGGGGGTAAAAGTTTTCACAATAAACCTACAATCAAGCTGTAATGCTCTCCATTACAGTTACCCTCTACTTTCTGCATAACATTGGTAAGAGCCATGTACTCACACACGTTAGTATATCACTTCTCTTATGGCTGGTCAACTATAGGGAGGGCCAAATGGATTTGCATACAAGTTAGGCTCATAGGAAGAAGTAAACCAAGGACTTTTTTATTGGTAAAGAGAGCATGGGCGAGAAAGAAATGAACGTGAAGGGAAACATATATGGGATTAGAAAATCTCTCAAAATAAGTAGCAAATTGCTCTAAGGAGAATGGTCTTCAAGAATAGACATGAAGTTCAACTCATCTACGGACGCACTCTCTTTTCTAAATATAGAATGTAAAAAGAGCAGTTCCATTCAAGATCACTGAATTGGAGAAGGATAAGTGGCCATGTCTTAACGCTTCACAAGGGGCCTCTTCCTGCTTTTTACTAATGTATCTCACAAAGCCCTCCTATTTGTGGCCTGGTTACCAGATTTGAGGAGTGCACCTTGTAATGGGTCAGTTATTGAAAACTCACTTGTCTCTCCACTAGTTTTTTGCACACTAATTGAGCTCCCTCGTACATATCTCTCACCAAGTTGATGTAGTGTCTAGAGACTCCTTTATTCTCCACCACCAGCCAAATCAAATCTCAAGGTGCTCTATCATAAGCTTTCTCTAGATCAATAAAGACCCTATGGAGGTTTTTTCCCTTCGCCCTAAACTTCTCAATCAGTTGCCTAAGTAGAAAAATAAATTTAGTTGTTGATTTCATCAACATAAAACTAAATTGGTTTTCTGATGCACTCATTTCATGCCTTAGTCGTCACTCAATCACTCTCTCCCACATCTTCACAGTGTGACTCACTCAGCTAGCACTTTCTTTGTTCTCAACAACTTGTTGAACAACTTGGTCAGCCAGTCAATGCCAATCTCCCCCATTCACTTCATATCGGGACACCATCTGGTCCTAAAGCCTTTCCTATCTTCATCATTTTCAAAGCTTCTTTTACTTTTGATATCCTAATCATGTGAACGTATCTATGACCTCCACTCTCATTTATGCCAACAGTTCCTTTTACCGCTATGTTCCTATTGTGTTCGTCATTTAATAATTTTTGAAAAATAGACTCTCCACCATTCGATGACCTCTTCATCCTTCACCAAGACCCTTTGATCCTCACTCTTAATGCAGTCTAGATTCATACACTTTTCTCTCATTTTTGCTAATTTTGACACATCTTTTTCACATTTTCTTGTTTCTAGTTTACTATATACATTATCAAATGCCTTAAGTTTAGCCTTACTTATTATTTGTTTAGCGTTTTTCTTAGCATTTTTATATTCTTCTAAGTTTTGATAATTTGTAGTACATGATTAAATTTTAAAACATGATCATTTTTTGCTAGTGGCATTCTAAACCTCATCACTCTACCACCAAGTTTTCTTATCGGAATTTCTTTTCCCTCTAGTTTCTCCTAGAATTTATTTTGCCACTCGCTTAATATAGTCAGTCATTTCATTCGAAATAACATTGATCTCATGTTCACAGTTCCTTTTTCCTTCTTTAACTAATTTATCCCTAAATAAGTCTATTTTTTTATTTTTAAATTCCACCACCTAGTTCTTGGACATCTATTAATTTCATCCTTTCTCTTCCATGTCTTCATGCAGACGTTCATAATCACGAGCCTATGTTTGGTAGTCAAACTCGCTCCTTGGATAACCTTACAGTCCTTACATATGGTCGATCCATGTTCTTAACTAAGAAGAAGTCTATCTGGCTTTTTACATGATCCATTTTCATTGGTTATTAAATATTCATCTCACTTTTAAAGCAAGTGTTTGGTATTGCTAGGTCGTAGGACATAGCAAACTCTAAAATAGCTTCACCCATCTCATTTCTTTCACCAAACCCACATCCCCCATGTACCCCTTCATATCCTCTACTATCCTTCCCTACATGTCCATTTAAGTCCCCTCCTGGAAAGGTCCTCTCTCCATTTGGTATGTCTTGGACTACTCCATCCATGTCCTCCCAAAATTGTCTCTTAGTTCTACCCTTAAGTTCTTCTTGTGGTGCATAAGCACTAATTACCTTAATTATCACTTCCCCTAACACAAATTTAATTAATAGGAGCTTATCATCTATTCTTGGACTAGCTTCTTTGCCCGCACTCATCCAGAATGTCAGCAGAACCACTGCCTATTTTTCACCGCAACCAGGCAGCGCTGCGGCGTATTGCTTTTGGGGAACGCCCTAGGTAACCCTTGCTCATTTCTCACTATACTAGGTTCTAATACAATGTGTCGCTTACGGGGAACGCCCTAGCATGATATTCATGATATGTTTTTTATGTTGTAAAACGTCTACTATCGCATAAATCACATATTCATGATATTTTTTTATTTTATAAACATTTTAAAATGTTTTATTGACTACAACAGTAATGATGCTCCCTCATCAAGACTGCATTGAGGCACATGGCGCATCGGACCCAAAGTACATTGAGTTCGCATTCCCGCATATAACCTTGATTCAGTCGCACATAGTGGCGCTGGCATACCGGAATCGCCTTGCTTCCGAGCGTTATAGCTTTCATCCCCCATCTTCCTTTTATGTCAATTAATTTCCCCGGTAGCCGCTCATATTCACCAAGCTCCCTGACTTCATCTCTTGCCCGTGCTCGTTCTTTTGGCTTAGGGCTCTTTTTTTTGGCTTCTCTTTCCCTCCTCGTCGTTTTCCATACATACTTGTCGCTACTTTCCACCTTTTTACTTTCTTTTGTTTTGATAGGTAAGTTCGCACCTAGGTAACCTAACCTAGTACTATAGAATCCAATAACCTTGCAGCATATAACCTCCTAATGTTTAATATGATCTTGAAAGATTGGTAGAAACCATGTATCAAGGGCTCAAAAACTCGGCCAAGTCAAATCCAACTCGGCTGAATTACTCAGCCTCCCACCGAGGTAGTATAAGGCACAGAATCGTGTACCTCGTTTAGTCACTTGGTGTATTCAAAGAAATATGCAAGTACAAAATCCAATAAAGTAAAATATAATCACGTGGTAGTCTTCATATTTTACAGATTTGCAATTACATCAGCTTTTCTTTTTGAAGCCCAAAGAGCCTTGAAGCCAAACAAAAATGGCCACATGACGGTCCTTATACGAAGGTTATCATCGATATAAGTTACTTTTGCAGATTTGTTGATTGTCTTGGATTTTTTTTTCTTTTATTTGGACTGTCACGTGATTATTTCTGATTTACTTCATTAAATTTTGTACTTTTACATTTTCTTTTCCTACAAGGTTCCCTTTTTGCACTCATACCGAGTTAGATGGCTCAGGAAGGTACCAAGTTCTGGCAGAGCTGAGTTTTTGACCATTGCTCAAAACAGGTTTGTCAGGAATGCTGGTCATGATCACTAGCAATATACTTTTTTCATGTTGTTATTAATACATAACTACATAAACCATCCCAAGTTTAAGTTTGGATAATCAAGTGGTATATAGAAGCTTTTCTGCCTTTGCACGATTATTTTTAAGAAACTCCCCAAAAACATGCCCCTGCACTTGGATATGGAAGACAAAAGTATGGGAACAAACCAGTATGTCATCAGCAACAGGGACACATTGGTTGACAAATTTGTGACACTAGTAAAACAACACTCATATTTGCCATAACAAAATAGAGGGCAGTAATGCACCTCATTATCATCAAGCAGATAACCTAAAGTTCCCCAACAACAGCAAGAGAATAATTTGCAATTTGTGGCTGGGGTTTCCATCACAAGGGGAAGGAAGCAGCCCTCTCAACCCAGACAAGCACAGGTTTGAACTTTGGAATATGTCAACTGAACTGTGACAGAATGTACCCCCTTCCACCAACCTTCACTCTCATTAATTGATTAACAAGGAGCTAAGTCATGTAGCTCCAAGCATCCGGCACTAGATAAAATCTTGCCCACTGCATACATATGCACTACATGAATGCTCTCTTT
>NW_006499912.1:3148393-3158550 GCF_000471905.2 Amborella trichopoda | reverse complement strand
ATATATATATATCTTTTCACTAGGCAATAAATAACACACAGGACATATCTACACAGTACACATAGAATGTACAATAAAATCTATCTTCGACACTCATAAAGATGGGCACTCCCCCATGTGAGTAAATATTCTAGGTAAGGAAACTCCATCTATCACCTAGGGAAGGCTCCTGCCCTGCAATATATAGGGTGGTATTCCATGACCATAATATTCATCATTACAGAGGAGCTACTCAACTGCAACATTGGCTATGTTGTCCTCCACACCAACATTTCCATAGATTTCCTAGAGCTTTTACACTATCTAATTAATACCTGTTTGGGTCTGGATGGCACCTGGATTTTCTTAAGACATACAGCAGAAATGTCCAAAATTCAAGATGATGGAAATAGATGAAGCGTGATTTTTCCACAATATTATTTAAAGATCTCACATGCAATTTGCATTCCAGAAATCTTTTATTTACTCAATGTAGCTTCCAGTACTCCACATGGCCTTCCTAAGTATAGGAGTTCTTTTATCAGGGCTGTATGAAATCAAATACTCTGATCATATGGTACTTAGGAAAGGAAATGGTGAGCGGAAGGTGAAGTAGATATAAAGCTCTAGAGACTGAAGGTAGTATTCAACTAAACCAATCAATTATAAACATCATCTACCTGTTGTAATTTTCACTATCCGAATTCCAGGTTGTTCCATAAATGTTCTACTTTTTTCAATCAACAAGTAGCTCAATGAATATCTAGAAATAATTTTCTGACACTTCTCTTGTCTGGTTACATAATGGAGGCTGAATCCCATTGGGTATCCTAGGAAAATGTCTCCCACAGTAACTCAGAGTTAGGCTTTGGAAGCAGTAGGCCAATGGGAATCAATAAAGTTTGATTCATGAATCAGGTTTAATTCTACACTTCAGAAACATGGGTGCAAATAACAACTCCCGTAAATATAATATATATTCAGGTATAAACATCATCCAAACCAAGCATCCCAGATTCTTTGTGGTGTTGTTAAAATGCCACAAAATGAAACAGTATTCCAGGGCACTCAAAAGTGTTTCCAAATGATATGGATTGATAGTTTATTGCTACTTGCTAAAGGAGTAGGAGGGTGAGATTAGGGTTAGGCAAGATATCAGTTCACAAGAGAATTGTAGGGCACTGTCGCAATCCTAATTAATAACAGTGGACCTTTCCCACAAAACTTGACAACCCTATGATAGCTCTGAGTATTCCCCTAGTGTTCTCGGAAGCAATATTTGAAGGTCTATAATTTTCAGTAGACAGTTGATCAAGCATCATTCTGGACATACTTTCCAAAGTAATCAAGCATCATTCTGGAAATACTTTCTGCAAGTATTTTCAGGAGACAGTTGATCAAGCATCATTCTGGACATACTTTTTGTAAGTAATCAAGCATCATTCTGGACATACTTTCTGTAAGTATTCTAAGGAGTGAGGGCCCCCACATTGTCAGGTAAGTTATTCATAATTGCACACACTACCTTCTTATACAAGAAACAAAAAGAACTGCCTCATTCCACAACAAACAGAACATGGCAATGAAATTACAAATATCATAACTATCTTCAAAGGCCTCAAGGCCAGAGGTCAACATAAGATTAATCTGTCTCCTATGTTACTCAGCAAAATGCTTTCTCTATCCACGTTTGCATATTAATTAAAAGCACTAAATAAAAAAAACAAGCATCAAGAAAGAATCAGTAAAGGACTGCATCAAAATATAAAATCACGAATGAGATCATGAAGCTCCTTACCTCTTTGATGAGATCTGTAAGAACTGACAACCCAAGACAACTAATCGCCTCCCAAAAGAGATAGGACTTCTTCTCCCCTAAATGTCTACAAGTATTCGTGACAAACCTGCCAAACCAATATTCCTATTAGCTGAAAAGTACTAAATGCAACCTCTAAATCCAAACAAAAGAGTAGCCAGCACGGAGAAGAAATCAAATCCTTTTGGAATCAATGCAATCCCACTAAATTTTAACAGGAAATAAGAACATCAAACTAAATTATTCTTCCAATAAAAGCTTTAAGCCAATTCCAATCATTCTTTGAATAAAATTTTTAAGCCAAATCCAAAATGATAATTACAAAACTAAGCATCATCACTGCCCCCATCACCACCATCATCACCACCAAGATGATAACTAAATTTGAAACTTGTGACGGTAGTAAGACACACCCATCATTGCTACCATAACCATTCCCAATGATGCAGTTGATGATGATTGGTGGTGCATTAGTTGATTTCTCCCTAGTTTGCAAGAAAATATATCTTTTACTTGCCATATATAACCATAGTAAAGAATATTATGCATGAGGAATTGAGGATAAGAAAAAGAAGTTCATTTCCTTGTTAAAACTAATCAGTGGGAACTCAATCAAAGGGGTCTTTTTTTCTCACACCCCAAGAACTACAATACCATCACCATGTTTTTCAAACACCCCAAAATACCATCTTTCACAGGTAACACTATTGTTTTATAATTCCAACAACAAGACAGCTTGATGGGGAAAAATAATAAGCTCCAGTCAAATAGAATCATAACCTAATCTGATTCCTAATTGTTCTCACAAAACCCCAGAAGAACAATAACCAATTGAATAAATCAGTCATCACAGTCCGATCCATTTAATGAAATGGTATTCATCAGCAGCATTGCAACATATGCAATCACAAGCAAATAGATACAAGCACACATGAACACGAGCACCAAAAACACACAATTAAAGCAACAGACTCACAAACATGTAGGTCCAAACCTCAAAATATAAGAGAGAGAGAGAAACAGAGAGGAATTGAAAAAACATTTCATTCAAACTAGAAAGTATACAACCAGCTTTAGACAACCTAAGGTACACAAAAATAGAGAGAGATCACCACACAAACAAACAAACACATACAAACATAGAAATAGTGGAACGAAGATAATTCTAAATAGCATCAAAATGAGAGAGAGAGAGTTCGACGGAATTGACCTGTTGATATCTGCAATTCCACTGTTACTCCTCTTCTTCTTATTCTTCTTCCTCTTCTTCCTTACTTTCAACTCACCAGTATTCTTCGCCGGCACTTGTTTTGAAGGGACGCTACCACCATGAACATCATCACCGTAATCGCCATGAGAATCTTTCTCTTGAAGATGCCTCTGGTCTTCCGCATCAACCATGTCGACATCATGGACGTCATCGCCTTCTTCTTCGAATAAGGTATCCAGAATGCACTCTCCCTCCTCCATTAACTGCGAAGAAGCGAGAGAATAAACAAACACTCGAAATAACAGAGCGAGGTGGGTTTTAAGGCGGCAGTGTTCGTGGGTTCGGAGAGAGAGAGAGAGAGAGTATGGTTTAGAAGAGAGAAGGCCACGGATGTAAAAGGGCAAAGGTGTGTTAACGGGTCCGGCGTGGATCGGGACCGTCAGACCCGAATAATGTAGTTGGTCCAAAAGTTGGACTCATATCCGTACCGGTTGGGTCCCGGGCCTATCCCGTAAGATCCCAAGTCTAGTCGAGTCCATTTTCATATCCTCATTATGGTGAAAAACAAAGAACAAATTTTTGAGGGGTTAGTGTAGAGAGAGCGACATTCGAGATCCAAGGAGAGAGTTATGCATCTAAGAAATTGAGAGGGAGAATTGCGGAGAAAGAGGATAGCGATGAGGTTTAGCCATTTAGAGAACTAAAAAATTGAGAGAGGGAGAATTGCAAAGAGGGAGAATGACGATCGGGTTTAACCATTTGGAGAACTAAAAAAAGTCGAAAAAGTATAGAAACGATTTAAGACTTTGACCTTTGAGTAAACTAAAAATTTGGTCGGAGTTCCTGTCGAGTTGGATATAACAAGGCCCATACCTGGATCCAAGACTATTTGGGTAATTTTTTATTGAACCCAGACCCTACCTGCGGTTCCAAAACTTAGACCCATACCAAGACTCGTGTCGGTTACATCCGGCGGGTATGGACCGGATCGGATCCGGATCCATTGCCACCCAACATTAAAAATGATTGCAATTGCAATGGGAGGTTTAGATAGGGTATTGATAGGGGCAATTTTTGGGGCTCTTGCGGAAGTTTTCTCGAATCTCTTGTGGCGCATGAAAGGGAAAAGGAAGATTAACTTAAATACTTCTTAAAGGGTGTGGTTTGCGTAAGGTTGCAATTTTAAACAATCAAATTAACGCGCACCTCTAAATTTTATTATAAATATAATTTTGATATAAAAAATTATTAGGATGGCTTGAGAATCTATTTTTATTTTTAATTATAAAATTTTAAATTTAAAAATAGTTCAAATCAAGTAGATCTATAAACACATGAAAATCTCGAAAATAGACGGTCTAGATAATGTATTGCAAGAGACGATATTTCGTGGACTTGAAATCTTTTTTTCCTTTCATATTCATAGATCTTGAGGTCGAGCTGATCAATTAGAGGGTTTTCCAACATCCAAACAACCTTTTATGATGGACTTTTGAGGTGCACCTTTAATTCTACATTTGAAGGTTGCAACCTTATATACTCTTTTTCCATTTTAAAATATTTAGAAAAGGGTTATGTTAGGGTGCTTACACTATATAGCATTTTATAATTGTACTAAATAAATTTTGGACCTTGTTTTGTACATAAAGTATTTTTAAGTAACACTATTTTTTGTCATTAGAAGAAGTGTGACATCATATACATAAGTGTAAGTAACGCTAGTTTTTATGTTATTAGGAGGTGTGTGGCATCATTCACATAGTTTTTATGTTATTAGGAGGTGTGTGACATCATCCACATAGTTTTTATGTTATTAGGAGGTGTGTGACATCATACACATAAGTGAGTACACTAGCGATATTTAGTAATCGTGTAAGTAATGTCATTTCACATGTGGATGATGTAACCCCTCCTAATGACAAAAAATACTTTTACAAAAAAATATTGTATTACAAAGCGAAAGTACATAAAATCTAAAATTTATTGAATACAATTATAAAAGTGATTGTATACAATGAGACCATTTATCTTTGATACAAGGGGGTCACAATTCCTTACAACCATTTGATGTGAACTTTGATAACTTGGATGTGCCACAAAGTTTGAGAAAATTTCTTTTGAAGTTTGAACATGGTCAATAGAATAATTGCAGCCACCCAATTTCACATCAAATGGTCAAGATTAATGTGGCCACCTTGTATCAAAAGCAAATGATCACATTCTATACTTTCACATTATAAAATGCTTTATAGTGTGAGTACCCTAACATAATCCTATCATTTAATTTTTTTATTTTTATAAATATATTTTTCATATATATATTTTCCAAAATACTCTCAGAACCAGCTTCTTTCTTATCCTTTGTCCTAGGGAGGGCTGGCAATAGGGCGGGCCAGCCTTGGCCCCTAGCTTGGTCCAAGTCCCCATCGGCCTACCCCGGGCTTGTCTCAGCCTTTATCAGACTAAGATGCCTTTGCTCAGGCCCGATCATAGCCCTATCAGGGTGCCCCAAGTGGGCAAAAAATAAAAAAGGAAAAAAATTAAAGAACCGCCTTGACCCAAGCTCATGCCCCAGCCTCGCCCATGCCTACCCTTAAGCCATGGCTATCTGGCCCTAGTCCAGCCCTCGGGTCATATTTTGTAGCCCAAGCCTTACTTTTTAAGAGTGTGCTAAGTGGGTCAGGCTAGGCACTCAGCCCATTGCAGCCATAGCTTTAGGCTCAGAACTTGGAGTTCCTCACAATACTTTTGACTATAATCTAAGCACAAAAAATTTAACCAGCAATGTTATTCGAAACTCCAAGTTCCAAACCAACCATTAACTTAAAACAGAAACAAAATGGCTTTGGACTTTGGAACTTAGAGTATCGAAGAACATTTATTGCCAAAGTTAGGTTCAGTTCTCCAAGTTACTAGCCTATTTTAACTATATTTTGTTTAGATAAAACCAACCAGAACTTATAGTTTTGAACCCAAAACATAGGTAACATAATAATGAAATCGGTTCAGAACTCCAAGTTCTAAATTGGAAGTGATGCAGGGAAAAATAAAAATATATATAAAAAAAATTTGAGAGAATATACCATCTCTCAAAGATTGCAAGAGAATCCATCCAAGACAGATATTTTATTTCCAATCTTTGGTTACAAAGAGGGACCTCTTCCTTTTAAATACACTTAGAAGATAAATAAAATAAATATCTCTGTTTACAAAGAGTGATCTATTCCCTTTAAATACACTTGGAAGATAAATAAAATAAATAAAAACACATTTATCTCTCTCCTTAAAACTCATGTCTCCCTAATCAAAATTCACGCCCCCCTTATCAAATTCATGTCTACCTTATCAAACCAATGTCAAGTAAGTTTTATCTTAACTAACCTATTAACATTTATCTCTTTAAAACCAACTTAATCCTTTACCTAATATTAAAACCAACCATATCCCCAAAACAACTCACGCACTACCTTATCCACTAAACAACTCATGCATTACCCTATTTATCCAACTTTCTATTCTTAAAATTTTAAAAATATATAAAATACAAAACTAAATCCTAATTTTTATATGCATCATTCTCCCGAGGTTGGGAGAAACTCGACCTCGAGCTTATAGAACTCGAAAATTTTCCTTCATCATCTTCTCCACTTTGTTCCAAGTGTAATAATTGATTACGAGCTTAGACTGACTATTGCTAGCCAAGAACGGGATCAGCTCCAAAGAAGCACCATATGCAATCGATGGACACTCTGGACCATGAAATTCTGGGAGATTAACTTGAATACCGAAACTTTTGTCTGCTCTATGTGGATTTGGTCTGCAAATTTGATTTTGATATTTTGGATCAACAGCCCGAGTCGGTCGGGGCACTCGATTCGTCTTTACAATGAGATTTGATATCAAATCCACGTGGTTACAAACACCCTCTTCTTGATAGATGGAGCCCTATAACTGTTGTAACCGCTCATTCATTTCATGATATTCGGTTCGAACATCTTCATGACTTTAGTCAAATTTTCTAAAACTTGTCCCAGCCGATCATCCATAGTAGGATTAGATTTCGGTAGCATTTCAATAGTTGGATCTTACTTGCTCTAATACTAACTAAAGTAAACCTAATTAACATTTACCTCTTTAAAACCAACTCAATCCTTTTCCTAATATTAAAACCAACCATATCCCCTAAACAACTCACACACTACCCTATCCACTAAGCAACTCAGGCACGACCCTATTTATCCCAGCACACTTCCTATTCCTAAAATTTAAAATATCTAAAATAAAAAAATAAACCCCAAATTTTATTTGCATTAGGAAGTATTTTGAGAAAAATAAAAAATACAAACAATTCTTAACTACTTAATATAAATGGATATCAAGATCCTATTACTAGGGGCAATAATTTCCCTTTATATCATTCTAAAGTTAAAAGGAAAGATGATAAAGTAATTTCTCAATGTTGTCTGCAACTGACAAATGCCGACTGAATGCTTGAAGTCCTCACAAGCAATTGAAACAATAAAACCCCGTAACTTGTATATATAAAAAAATTAATTAAAAGACAACTACACCATAATCTGTATTAGCTCGAGTCCTCGTTTGGAAAGCACTTTAGGCTTCGAGAATCTTCATGATGGCTCTAAAATCAGTTTCAACACTGACTAAAATTTGAAGTTGAAAAAATAGTATATGCCTTACAGATCTATGAATGAGCAACTATATTTCTATATATTTGGTCCTTAGACCCCCATGAAAGATTATTTCATAATATTGCAGAGCTTGATTGATTAATAAAAAATATATAAGACTCTGTATAAATATATGGCTAGTAATAGTTAAAGATAAATACCAATGGTTATGGATAGACACCACCTATCATATCAAGAGATATGTATCCATACAGATGCATATCGAAACTGATATGTATCCATATAATGCATATCCTAATCTTATCAAGAGATATACTGATATGTATCCGTAATGATGTAGGCCCCCTTAGAAGATTATTTCATAAGAATGTAGAGATTGATTAATTAATGAAGAATATACAAGACTCCGTATAAATATATGACCAATAACAATTAAAGATAAATACCAATGGTTATAGATAGACACCACCTAATCTTATCAAGAAATATGTATCCATACAGATACATATCCATACTAATATGTATCAGTACGATACATATTCTAATATTATCAAGAGATATACTGATATGTATCCGTAACGATGTATATCCATATCCCAACACTCCCACTCAAACTCAAGATGCTCACACAAAGCAGCTGGAGTTTGAACAATATTAAGTTGCCAAAAACGAGTAGTAATATTCGGATTGCTCAGATTACTTGACAAACAGTACATAAAAATGGTAGACCTCAGAAACAGACGGCTCCAAGAACATCCGAGAGCGAGTAACTAAGCGCGTTAGAGAGAGAGAGGCAGGAGCACAAAGAAATGAGTGGCCATTAAACTTTTCTAGAGAGAGAAAGTGAGATTAACAGTTTTCTCTGCCAAAACAAAGCCAAACGTCAATCCTCAAGATCCAAAATTTACTGCAAATCTCCCCCAAAAAGAACCCAGAGAATGCTGGAGAGAGACTAAAAATTTAAGAGACCCACACACCAAAAAACAGAAAACAAAAAACATGAGCGTAAACCAAAACCAGTAAATCAGAAACAGGAGCTGGAAACAAATCGTGACTTTGCTCTGATGCTCTGATACCATGTTAGAAACTGTATTTCTATATATTTGGGCCTTAGGCCTCCATGAAAGATTATTTCATAATACTGTAGAGATTGATTGATTAATCAAGAATATACAAGACTCCGTATAAATATATGACCAATAATAGTTAAAGATAAATACCAATGGTTATGGATAGATACCACCTAATCTTATCAAAAGATATGTTTCCATACAGATGCATATCCATACTGATATATATCAATATAATACATATCCTAATCATATCAAGAGATATACTGATATGTATTCGTAATGATGTACATCCATATCTTAACAATGAACACTTATTTTTAGGGCAAAATGGACAATCTAGATAATTTGTTACAATATACATTATTTTAGGACTTAAAATCGTTTTTTTGTCCCACAACCGTAATGGTCAAGGTCGAGATGTTCATTTTGAAGGTTTTCTAGTACCATATTGCAATTATCGGTGAGTTTTGAGGTGATGCTCTACCTATTTTGATAGGGCTTTTTTTTTTTTGGGTAAGTCAGTGGGGTAGATGGCCCCCTACTCAGTTTTCATTAAATGATAATAGAAAAAGATTACAACTCATAAACTTACAACCATACAATTGGGCATTTGCTCAACATCATGAAGTAAGGAGAGGGAAATACAATCAGGCGGTTCTAGTGCACCAATTGGAAGCATCAGAAAAAACAGTGGCTTTTTTAGCGAGAGTGTCTGCCACCATATTGGCCTCACGGTAGATATGTGTGATGTGCCACACATGTCTAGTAAGTCTCTATTTGCAGTTGGCAGCAACAATGTGAAGTAGTCATGGGGCTGTGCATCTATCTCAAATGGAATTGATGTGTAGATTTTTTATAGGGTTTTCCCTTTATGTTGTGAACCCACCTACAAAATGTTTATCATCATGATCATCTTCCAAGCTTTATCTCAATTATTTAGGATTGACTATAGGAATCATGTTTCTCTATACTTCTCTACCCTCAATAAGACCATATAACACAAGTTTATGATCAATGATAAAAAATGTGACAAAGTTTTACGTTGTTTGCCTACTTATCCTTACCTAGGTTTAGGACGGGTTAAGAGAAGTTTAAGCTCCCCACCCTCATTAGACCAACTTATAGAATGTTTAGAAATTGAAATATCCATCACTATTTTTATGTGCTATAGGTCAAATATCATAGTTAAAAAACATGTGAAATAAAAATGAACATCGAAAATTATGAAATAAAATGTTTAAAGTTTTTAAAAGATCAAAAGGCTATCATGATGTACGATCTTGATCGGATGATTGAGAGCAGATCTAAGTACTTGCCTTTTATTTTCTCTATATGCATATATAAGCTGAAATTTGGGGTGTACATAGCTTCACACCTATAAAAATACAAAACAAATATTTGAAAAAAAAAACTAAAATGCTCATAAATTT
>NW_006499912.1:3123861-3140016 GCF_000471905.2 Amborella trichopoda | reverse complement strand
GTACACACGATGTTTTCATCTCAATAATCAATCTCAAAAAATTAAAGTTTCAATTTGAACCTTAGATATGGTGAAAATGAGTCCCCTCCAATAAAGAATCTAGACCATTCATTTGGTGAATTTCAGATCTTAACCTTTACAAACTCAAAATCATTTTTTCTGTTATTTAGCATTGTTCATCTAATGATAATAAAGTCATATAAAAGAATTGGAAAAAAAAAAATCATTCTAACGCCTAGATCTAAGCATCTTAGCAAAATGGACGGTCTATGTTAATTGGGTTAAAAAATGCATTCTACGTTGCGTTTTCAATTTGCTTTTTTGGTTTACAATTGTTCATTAGAATGGAAAGAGCGTATATTTTCAAATTTGGATCAATCAAATGGCCCTAATATGGTTTTTGAATATTGTTGCTTTATTTTACTATACAACCGTTGCATGAAATCATTTCCCATTAAATTTTAGCCCAAAATATTCATGCCATGTTGATCTATAAAAGCATTGACAAATTTGTTTGATGAGAAATGGATAATTTTTTTTTTTTTTGGGTAGCTCATTTTTGTATCTTTTTAGTGTTAATTCTCGTGTACTAGAGCAAATCTTCCACAATTGTTTTTTCATTTTCATCTTGATTTTTTTTTATGTTCAAATATTTTTTCTATGCTCGCATTTCTTTTTATTTAATTTGACCTTCATTTATTATTTTTTTAACTATGGATCATCGATCTGACTCGTTCGAACTCAGATTAGCAAAGAATAATTCGGCTCGCCAGTATGATGTCTTAAGCACTAAGTACATTAATTCTATAAAATCCCCACCGTCCATTTTTAGGAATTTGAATGGATGGTGGCTAGACCATCAGTGGTGGGAAGCATAGGATAATCGTTTTCATATTTAGCGGAGGCTTGTTGAGCAAAAATAAAAGGCGAGAGAAATGTATATAGGATGAAGTTTCTACAAGGCATACGCGTTATGAAAACAAAATAAAGCCTCATTTCAAATCCCAATCGAGAAAGCATTTTCGGCATTGGAAATTTTCATGATGGCTCTGAAATTAATTTTTAACGTCGATAATAACATTTGAAACTAAGAAAATAGTACAGATTTTGTGGTTATGTAAACACTTATTTCTAGGGCCAAATGGATGGTCTAGATATTTTTTTACAATATACATTATTTTTAGAGTTTGAAATTCAATTTTTTCCAGAACTATAATGCTCAAGCCGAAATGATCGATTGAAAGGTTTTTCAATACTTGAATTGCAATTTTCAATGAGCTATATGGCGAGCCTTTACTTATTTTGATAGGGCTGCAACCCTACCAAACTATTTTCTATATGGGAATGATTTCATGCAACGGTTTGTATATTAGTATGCAACCATCTTAAAAAACGATGTTAGAAACATTTGTTTGACACGAATTTTTAAATATGCACTCTTTTCATTCTGAAGAAAAATCACAAAAAAGAAAATTTTGAAAAAATGCTCTAGAAAGTTTTCATTCTAGCCCAATTAATATAAGCCGTCCATTTTATTGAGATGGTTATATATAGGTCTCAGAAGATTTTTTTTTATTCCCAAAGTTTTTATATAGCGTTATCATTATTAGATTAACAATGCTAAAAAAGAAAAAAAGTGATTTTGAATTCGTTAAGGCCTAGATCTTGAACTTCACCAAATGGATGGTTGAGATTCATTGTTGGATGGGTGCTAATTTTCACCATATCTAGGATGTAAATTGAAATTTTCTTTTTTCATAGGATTGATTATGAGGGTGAAGAAAATGTGTGTGCAAAATTTGGGGTCTTACATATTGTTTTCTAAATGTGTGGTTGCATTATATTACTATACAACCGTAGCATTGGATCTTTTTCCTTTTCTATATATTTATGAGGTGCAGATAAACTTGATATGAGAGTGATCTTTCCCATTAGAAATTTATTCATAGAACTTCTCATTTGAACTTTACACCTATATTTATTGAAACCTTTGTTTTACTCAATGGTTCTTGCTCACTTTGCAAGAACTTTTGTACAATATTGGCTCTATCGTTATGGATTTTGTAGTTGTTTATTGGACTATTGTTATAGTCACTTCTTTTTTTAGATACATATAATAAATTATGAAGGAAAAAATTAATATAAGTATGAGGCCCTAAATGATCCAATTAAGGTGCTACTAAAAAATTCACTAGAAGAGATTGTTTCAATGCCTAAAAGTCCTAAAATCGAACATCTCAACATCAAGATGTATGGATATGAGAAAAATTGGATTTCATGTTTTGGAAATAGTGCATCTTGTACTGCATTTTCTAGACCGTCAATTTTCAAGATTTTCAAGTGTTCATAAATTTGCTCGATCTACACTATTTTTGAAGTTTAAAATTTTATAATTGAGATGAAAATGATTTTCAGGCCATCACAGATATTTTTAGTATTGAAACAACATCATTTGATATATTTGAAGGTGCGCCATACTTTGATTGTTTAGAGCCTCAGCCTTATACAAACCACGCAATGTTCGAACATCATTTTTGCCAAATATGAAATCAAGAATTAATTCGGGGAATCGTATTATATATAGGTGAAGTGAATAACGTTTGAACAAAGTTGGATAGGAAATGAAATGGTTAGAGTGGGAGGCCTCCAACTTCATCTGTACAACTTAAAGATGAAGTTGGACATGAAATAAAACGTAATTATCTCTTAGGGAGAAGGGAATAACACATGATGTATGATTCATATCTCGTGCGTGTGTACTGTTGTGAGTCAATTTACGCCTGAAATAAAATAGAAACAAACCACGGACATGACAAAAATCGATAACTTTATTGCTATAAAAAGCAAACACAAAGGAGGACGTTCACTCTTGGATTCGGCAGAACCCGTACCCTCTTAGACCGTCGGTGCTTGGTATTAGGGAGACCTTCTTGTCGAAACTTAGTCGTGCTATCAGTCCAGAATGAGGTGGAAGCTCAAACGACTGAAGAGTAGGAACAATAGGCTCTAACAAGGCAAGTAGCATAGCTTCCGCTCGCCTCTGATCACCTTCAAGCAAAAATGGTAGAAAGGCACCCAGAGTCTTCTGTCTCCACCAATTCTTGTAAATCAACAAGCAACTGGGAGAGTCAGTCTTCGCCAACCTCTCCTTTCGAGATGAAGATTGAAATCGCCAACTAAGGCCAACAGGCTAAAGCATGATATACGAATGACCCCGCAAAGGGTAGAAAGCTTGACGATCAAAATTTCCCCAATCATTAAAAAATCCCCGAGTATAGCATAACTAGCACAGGCACTCAGACCCGCATGAACCATATTGGAATGCCCCTTAGAAGGGAGTCTAGACCTTTAGTTCACCAACGAAACTCCACGAGAATATCCAACACATTTTGATAATCGTCAACAGACAAGGGTATGGATTCATTATCTTTATAATCCAAACCCCTCTCCTTGACAACAGTAATCCGGGCGAAGCACTGCAATATGTTCATAATAGAGAATTGAATACAATACAAATGAATATAATATGAAGATAAAATAGTAAAAAGAGACTGCAAAAAATACCAGCCAACGAGGTAGGCACGATGGTCACCCCACGGCTGTCTCAAAAGGCAGCCACCAAAGGTAAAAGAGAAAGAAATGGTGCTACGGCCCGATGGGAATAAGACCAAGCAAATCATGCAAAAATAAAAAGTCCGAATCCTAAGCTCAGGAGAAGCCTTGGCTTGGGATCGAACCAATATTTCTAAATCAATCCATTTAACTTGAAGAGGGAATCTAATGTTCAGAAACCTATGCCCTGCGGGAGCATGGTTGTCGCTTACAATGGGAGGATGATAAATGTTCTCGGCCAACCGAAGGCCTAAAATGCAAACGAACTCCTCTAAAGTGAGTTTGGCCTCACTAGTAGGAAGGAAAAATGTATTAGCAAATGGATTAAACCCTCTACTAATGCTTCAAGAAGGTTAACGTTAACATGAGAAACAATCATTTTGAAACTCCCCATATGGACAACATTGAGATTAAAGGATAACCACGAACCCTTTGAGGCCGTTCGCCAACCACTACATCATGGGAAACTTGGTTGGGAACCCCCATAGGAAAAGAGCGGCAATCATTAAGAGAAGGAACATCCTCATCTCGAGGTAGAGCAACAATACGACAACGCCCGAACATCCTTAAAAACAAAAAACGGAGAATAAAAGGAATATGAAAACTAGTCGAAAAACAATAAAAGTCCGCTAGAAAATGAACCAGATATCTCAAATTATAAATTTAGGCATTAGAGCATGAAGGGGGTTGACAAGCTTTCCAACACTCGCGACACCTGCTATAAAAAGCTGATAATATAGAATACTGAGGAGTCGAAATCGGGACCTAGGATTGCAGGTTTCAAACTTGTGGCTACCTGGTAAGACGGGGTTGCTAAACTCTCACTGACTAAGATATCAAAATATCTCTTAGTTAGAAAGAGGGCACACCCACGTAACAGAGGAAACTACCTCGAGTCACTGAGACACCCAAAAAATGCCTACTCAGGGCCACATCACCCTCTAAGTGTCCATCATTGCATGCTGTTAAATTACATAGTCGGTTCCCTGATTACATGAGTAAATTGTGAGATCATGTTACTTTCAAAAATCATTTTATTGCCCCACAGTGGAAAAAATCTTCCCCTCTTCCAAAAACCCATATACAGGGGCAATCCAGCTTGGGCATTTCTAAAATTTTATTTGTGCCTGTAATTTCCAAACTTTTATATTCTTTGGTTTAAATCACAACCGGGTGTTAGTACTTATTTTTAAAAATTCTCCTTGAATTAAAAAATCCTCTTAAAAATATTTTCGAAAATAAAAGAGGCGGATTGGCCTTAATAACGGTGATCATGAGCACCTAAACGACATTCTAAGTCCTGAAAGAGAAATGCGAAACAAATAGAAAACCTTATTTTACCATAAAACCCATAAAATCTACGTCATACCTACTTAGAACACTCAGACCTAGGAGCCCCCCGGGGCCATGAGTTTCCCTCTGGCCAACCCAAATGGGATTTTTTCGTCTTCTCATCTAAACCACTTTCACCTCTGTTAAGAAAACTCGTCTTTTTTTGGAACATTGGCATCGCGACCTCATACGACAAAATGGAGGGATGTGGCGACACCCCGCACGATAGGTTAAGCTCACCTCTAGGTCCCGAAGACTGCAAGTTCTGTAGGCAGACTGATGCTAGACCTCTAAGGAATGATGCCAACCTGCGCTGCTTGTGTGCACCCTTTTGTTCATATCAGTTTATGTCACATGTGTCTACTTTCTTTGCCGCCCTATGTTCCAAAGCTCGTGTGTGACACAAGCATCAAAGAGGGGCAACTGTAAACACCCAAAATCCCAATTGATAAAAAAAAATGTGAATCTGTAAACCCCATAGCAAACATCCCATAAACCTACATCAAATATCCAATGAAAAATCACAGGTAGAGCACAAAGTTCAGTAAAGCAGCTGCAAGAAGCCTCTAAGGAAGAGAAAAAAGGGGTCCAAAATGGTAAATTTGTGCCCAATGCAAGTGATTAAAAGAAAGAAAAGCCAACACAATATCCAATTTCTCCCAATGGCGATTCCAACATCGCTAACACAAACGTTAATGTTGCCAAACCACATCAAAATTTGATGGTTAAGAAAGACGGTTTAACCGCCAGACATCGGAATGAGAAAAAAAGAAAATCATTACCTGAAACGTGAAAGAAATCAACTCTGACAAAGATGGCAATTTCGCTGCTTTCTGATTGGCTGAAGTAACCGCTTTTTGCCAGGCATCGGAATGCGAAAACTGACAACTAATGACTATTCATCACTAATATAAAAGACGCTGGCAAGTCTGTTCGATAATCTATCAACTTTCGATTGGTTGAAGCCACCGCCCAAGAACAAGTTCCGAGATAGCCAGTTGGCACCATCGTGACCTAACGAAGGTGAGATCTTCACCATAGGTACCGAAAGCCTCATTTGAAGACCATCAAGTAGATGGAAATGATGTTAACATTTATGTTGTGAATGCAACACTGCACCACCCAAAATCACGTGGGCCATAATGTTAGGATGTCAATGATATGACCCGTAATCATTGACAACTCGCATTAGTGTTAACGAATATGAAAGCTGCATTGGCCATATGAACGACCCAGATTCAAGCCAAAAACTTTGGATGATGATCAGACGTAACACTTGTCTATAAATAGGAACTCGAACCCATATCAAGAGGGCGGTTAATACGATAATTTAGTACCAAAATTCTACCTATCCACATTCTATATATATAACCAATCAGATCAGGACCTCTGGTCCTCTCCATATTCGTCAATACCTAGACCTGATAAACTCGTCATTTTCCGATTGGCAAATCTCTTACACCTCATAAGAAGTCACTCTCGAACTTATCCTGAATTGGTAATGTCACCGGGCGTCCTGTAGCTTGGCCTAAAGTTCTTCTATATTGTTTATTTCTATATTTTGTCCATTTTTATTTTTTTTTTGAAATCTTTTCAAGAAAGAAACCTCTTTTTCATCTTGATTTTCAAAAATCTTTGAACCAGTTTTAGGCTTGGCAATTCAAAGAGCTGACTCTGTCAGCCATCCGAGCGAAAGAGGGTCGTTTGACTTGACTTTTGCCCTAAGGGACCCATTCTCTATCGCTATTATTCTTGACAAGTTTTGGCCTGAAAACTAGGCAGAATTGTTACCTTTGCCAAAATTTTCGAGTATAAACAAATGGTCAAGGTCGAGATGACCAATTTGATGGTTTTCCAATACCACATTGCAATTATCGATGAGTTTTGAGGTGAGGCTCTATATATTTTGATTAGGCTTTTCCTTTATGTGATGAACTTATCTACAAAATGTTTATCATCATCATCATGCAAGCATTATCTCAATTATTTAGAGTCGACTCTATGAATCATGTTACTCTATTCTTCTCTCTCATGGGTCATACCCTTAGTAAAACCATAGAACATAAGTTCATGATTCATGATAAAGATGTGACAAAGTTTTACGTTGACTACCTATCTAACGCAAACCACCTCCTTTACCATGGTTTAGGATGGGTTAGGGGAAAGTTTAAGATCCTTACACTTATAAGACCAACTTATAGAGTGTTTACAACTTGAAATATCCATCACTATTTTTATGTGCTATAGGCCAAATATCATAGTTAATAAAACATGTAAACTAAACATGAACATAAAAAATTATGAAATAAAATATTAAAAGTCTTTAAATGATCATAAAGCTATTAATCATAATGTCCGGTCTTAATCGAACAATTAAGAGCTTATCTAAGTACTTCCCTTTTCTCAACTCTATATACATGTGAATGAGCTTTAATTTAGTGTACATACTTATAACCCTCACACCTATAAAAAATATAAAATATATATTTTGAAAAACCAAAATGACTAAAATTCCCATAAATTTTGAGTTTATTTCGATCATCTTTTATCGTATTGTTTTTTTATATATTTTGCAGATGTGACCAACCCACCAAAGTTTATCTCGACTTGTGTTGTAAAAATAAAAATAAAAGTGAAATTATCATTTCATAAGTTTTTGCTTCTATGGAGGGACAAAAGTGATTAGTTATACATTTCTAGGGTGTCAAGAATTTCTAGATCCCCACTCATGATTAAGGGTCAGTTTGATGGCACCCAAATATTCTAATATTTTAGGATAATATAGAATCTTATGTAATTCTAATCCTATGAGTTTACCTGCCTTGTTTGGTAGGGTCAAATCATAACTTCTAATATTCAAATAACTCCCAAATATCTAAATCTCCAAATATTCAGCTTGTAGCTAAATTTTACGGGATTTGATTTCTACTATTAAAATTATTGTGTCTCTCCCTCTTTCATCTGCTTTTTTTTTTTTTTGGGTAAGTCCCTCTTTTATCCGCTCATCTCCCCCTTTTGTCCCCTCCCCCTCTCCCTTTTGTCCTCTCCCCCTCCCCCTTTATCTCTCCTCTCAACAAAGACACCGCCCCTGCCCCCTCCCTTTCTCTTTCTCAATCTCAATTTCTCTCTTATGGTGGATCGCCCTCTCAATCTCAATCTTCTCTCTTATTGTGCATCATTAAAGAAAACATAGTGAATCGCTAGAGAAAGTAACCCAACGTCTTTCTTTATAAATATGAGGGTTTCACTCTTATGCTCATTGCTCTTCGTCTATCTTTGTTGATGCTTGAATTATGAGTTTTAATAGTAGATGGAAGATAAAGTGACCTAGAAGCCAAGCTTTTTCAAGACCAACATTATAGTATTTTATATGATTTCAAGCTTTAACATGACCCATTTTAAAATGAAGGTTGAGGTGAAAAACTCAGTCGGATTTTGGTTGAGGACTAAGATCAGATAACCTAGAGGCGAAAGGCCATTGTTTCTCTTTTAAATATATGCTGGTAGTCAAACATGCACCAAAAAAATAGAATATGGATAATAGATAATAATATTAACATACGGAAAACCTAGCAAAGCCTTTATTCAAATTTTAAAAAATCTGAATTTTAAAATTCACTTTTGTCAAACATATCCTAAGATATGAAAGGATTAACTCATGATTAAAATCAGATTTCTTTATTTTCAACAACGATTAATCACCATATTGACCTGATAAATCATGTAAGGTTAATTTCAAATGTCATTTAGGTATTATTGATTATTTGTACTACATTATTAAGCCAGGGTTAAGGGGTGGACATGTATCACGAAAATAAAAAGGGCCTTAGTTCTATAGAGGTTGTAGGAGAAATTCCAACATTTAAAGGAAGAGAGAGAGAAAGAAAGAGAGAGAGATTTGACTTTGGCAAGTATAAAGAGAAATATTAAAATCAATTCTAGCATAGAAAGAGATTTTCTCGATTGCATGTAGGGCATATAACTTCTAAATTAAAAAAGGCTGAGGTGCTTAATCTCTATCTTTAAAGGAGAGAAAGATGTGAGAGAGACAAAGAGATTGTGAGACAGAGAGTACGGAGAGAGAATTTGCAATATAGTAAAACGATTTGGAGAGATAGAGAGATGAGCATGTGGGGGAATGGGGAGAGAAAATATAGGTTTCCATATTTAAGGGAGAGAGATGGGTATGTGAGAGAATGAGAAAGACAAACTCAAGGAGAAAGATAATTGAATATTTATCTTACTTTAAAATGCAAGTTCTTTCTAATTTTAGATAAAGGTGACATCTTCTTTAATAGCAAAGGAATACCAAGTGTTGGTTGAAGACATGGAGCGTGGAAGAGAGAGAGAGGGGAAAGAAAATAGGATTTGAAAAATAGAAAGAGATAGAGATTAGAATGTACAATAATGAACAAAATCTTACAATAAAATCAAGAGAGAGATGGCTATCATAGCAACAAAATCAATCATTATCTAAACATAGAATATAGTTTTTTGTATGCTAATCAGTGATAGAGAGAGATAAAGAGAGTATATTGGATTGACTTTACATGCTTTCCATCGTAACTCAAAATGATTTATTTTTTAAATTGCTCACATGATGAATTAAAGTTGTCTTTTTAAATTTTGATATAAAATATGGTGATTGTGTATTAATATTATTTTCTATATTACAGGAGGAACTGGGAACATCGAGATGGTTTCTACAATTATTTTGCATCGAGGTTCCCCAACATGTTAATCGACATATATAAATTTTCCTGCGACCATTATCGTGATAAATCCAAATTTAAAAGTATTTTGGCCCAAATCCATTATACATTTGTATTTGAAGGGTCAAAGTAGTAGAAAAAGAAAATGAGAAATGTGTGAATGCTCTGTACATGTTTGCCATTTTTTTTTTTGTTGTTGACAATAACCAGTATATGTTTGCCAATATTACCATGCAAGATTTAAAATTTTCCAACTTTGATTTGAGAAAGCGAGGGCATTCTCACACACGACTTATAATAAGACTTTGTATGTGTGAGAGAGAGTTCAGAATATTAATGTTAAGAGAGAGAGAGACTGTTAATATTGAGTGCAAGAGAGAGAGAGAGTTTGAATCAAAATATTAATGTTAAATGAGAGTTTGAATCAAATAATTTCATCAGTTTTATGTACTTTGATGTTCTTGCAAATTCTTTGCAGAAACAAGTGATAAGCAACTGAAGAGTACTGAGGATTTTTTGTAGCCTATAGAGACTGCTTTTATCCGGAGGATCATAATCAATGTCGAATTCTTCTATATGAGGTCACATCTCTAAATTATTTGTATGTTCTCTAAGATGCTATTGAAATTCTCCAAATTTCTGTTTGTTATGATTTTCTTCCCTAAGATAAATCTATTTTTGTATCTTTTCTTTCCTATTTATAACATGCAGATGTATACTTTATATAGATACGATAGGTGATGATACACATTCCATGATTGTATTAAATGTGAAAAATACGTACATGTTAGTACAATGACTTATTACAAAAGTACTTTGAAGACTATGTATTGGTTTCTGTTCTTCTATTTTCGATATTTCATTGTATCAAGAGTCATATATATATAGAGAGAGATGATGGTAACAATCTGTTTTTTGATTTTTTTTTTTTGAACTTTAACTATGAAAGATGATGGTAACAGTCTTACCACTAATGTGTGAGGGAGAGTTGAGAGGGAGTGAGTAAAAGAGGGAGTGACATGGTCGTAATGGATCATGCTCGCATCTTTTTGTTAAATTGAATGTTCTACATACAACACACGTAATCCAACTAGTTTAATAAAAAGTAAAATCACAAAATTAACATTGTCAACGGCCAGCTATCCTCTTCTAACATGCAGCTTTATATTGTGCTTCTGGTAAGAGATACCATGTTACAATAACTTTTCTCCTCTCAGTCAACAAAATCATTTTGTTTATGATCATCTTGAGGGTCCTTTGGAGTCTTTGAGTTGATAAAAGGTATTGGCACGGTTTATTTCATTAATGGGAATCCACAACTGTCCTTCAACAGTCCAACAATTAGATATGGCAATGGGTCGGGTCGGGTTGGGATCGGGTTGGACCCATACTGGACCTGAAGTCACTTGACCTAGACCCAAAAATATAATGTGGGACTTGGATCCAGACCCAACCCAAAAATTAAAATATCTATGTATTTCAATTTATTTTCATAAATTGAGAAATGTGGGACCTGAACTCGGACCCGAATAGTATTTGGGTCCAATATTTGGACCTGGACTCAGACCCGAATAGAGCTGAAGTCGGGTCTAACGGTCCGGTCCGGGTCTATTGCTATCCCTACTAATAAGCTACCAATTCTCTTACCTTCCCCCAAAAAAATGCAAACTCTCATGTTTCAAGCCCAAAACAACACTGAAGTGAATTCACTAAAATGGATGTAACAATGACATTTTCAAAAAGCACCCCTATAAAAACAGCGATAAAATATATAAAATTTCAAAATATATAACTCATAATATTCATAATTTTATAAGATATGGTTTTATATTAAAAAGTTTTACATAAACAAGTTATAAATTTTTTCTTTAGCTTCAAAGATATATCTGAAACTTCCCCCAAATCATCCAAATAACAAAAGTTCTTCCTTTTCTATCCAAAATGAAGAGCGGTCCAAAACTACCTGAATCCTGAGGACCATGATGCGCAACTCAGGTCCAGCAAATTTCAGTCATTCAATAAGTACATATACCATATCTCTGCCCTAAACTTTTGGTTTTCCACTGATTTAGACACAATTTCTATGAGTCGTACACTCATTTGTAGAAAAGGGCCCCCTCTCAAAAATTTATTTTTGAAAGGGATTTTGGACCTAAGTTTTTAAGGAATATATAATCTCTAACATAGAGATCATGAAAGTATCAACAATAAATAAAAAATAAAAATTGAAGATAATAATTTTATTAAAAAAATATTTAGACCATTGATTTTAACTTTTTTTTTAGACGGACCACCCATTTGCATCCAAAACTGGGATGCCGGCACTTTAGCTTCAAAGGAATGTGCAAAAACCATACGTGGGATTTATTTCATTCAAACACTGGTTTTTATGGAATGTTTGTAATGATCTTATACATTGGATGCCAAAGTTTCCCACCATCTTCCTCAATTGTCTTATGATTTAGAGAACTTCTTGGTGATTATTTTTCCTCACACGTGAGGTACATAAAGTGCGTGTTTGATTTCTGGAAGACGTGGTTTTGGAAGGTACTGTAGCACTTCTTTGTTTGATTACGGGAAGTGCGATACTAAAAATGGATACCTCGGTGTCCACTTTCATTCACTTTAACATTCACCAGTGGAACTTGTGGTATTCATTTCGCTAGATGACGTGGTTTCCAAGATCACGTCTTCAAGAAAACAAACATGGCGTAACACTAAATTCAAAAAAAAAAAATTTGCTAGTTCGAAGCAGAACCTTCTCCTTTTTTTGCAAGAATTAGTAGGTGGGCGATCCAATTATGAGAGATCCCAAAATCGCCGCATTCCCCATCTTTAGGAAGTTTTTTAATTTTATATTGTATCGGATTTAAAATGGGAATTACCCTGAATTAGTCGAGGTGATTCAGAATCGATCTCTTAACAATTAACCAAACAACCATACCAATATGCTGCTAAACTTTACTCAAACAACTTAGTATTAGATACATTGCAAGATAGAAACACACACTGAATATATCAATGAAAGTTCTGCATATTATCAAGTACACACATATACACACATGGAGCACTCCTAAGGAGAACCTATGCAACACTCGCCATTTTAGGCCTTTTGAGGCAGCCGCAGATCCTCTGTTTTATGGCATCAAGCAAGTTAGAAGAGGAATAGAGGCGTGAGAGTCGAAATTCGATCGAGTCGAGATACCACCCGTTCCTGCCCTTGAATCCAACAATAAGGCCCCCATCCATGGGACATGAGAATGGAGTGCCCTCCTCCACTCCGTAAGGCCCATAAGTCCTCATGTTGGTGGTGAATTTCAGAGACCGGATCACTGGGGTGCCGCCGTGCACCACCGGACAATAGTGGCCACTCACTTCTGTGATGAACTCTTCTGGATATTGAAACTTTATCTGCAGTGCCGTGAAGAGTTTGGTTTAAGATGGCATTCTTCTTGGTTGAAGCTGCTTCTCAGCATTTGCATTACAAGAATGAAACAATGTGTATGGAAGCAGAATTTGTATATGAAAAAAGATTTTCCTAGCTTGTACTGTATAGCTTTAGCCCAACGGTTCACATTCAATCTTGATGGATACAATGATTAGTGTGTATCGATAATGTTTTTTTTTTTTTTCATAATTCTTTTTAACTTGAAATTTTAGAGACAAGTGGGAATGACGTAGATGCACCAAAGAATTCAAAAATAAAAAAAGACCAACATAACCCTACTTGTTGGTAGCGGTGTACAAGTGTTATGATTTTTTGAATATTATTACTTAATTTTTTCAGTGCACATAGGTTGAGCACATGTGCTCCAAAGCTTTAGGTCCATTAGATTTATAAAAGGTAAAAATTAAATAATGTGCCAACATTATGCCCATTAAAACGGTCTACATTCATTCAATCCGAGCCTTTGGGTTGAAACCATCAAAACCGGCCCATCGGTTCATGAGTTGATTAAAGTTACTCCTAATATGTAGATTAATATTTCAATAGTGTGTATACACACACATACCTACCTATGTTCGAACATATATATATATATATATAAAAGTATTTTATTTTAAAAAAAAGACAAATTAGAGAATGTTCATGCATGTTACCAACCTAGTACACTAATGACATCTTCAATTGTCTTATTCTTATTTAGCAAATTTGATCTATCAAATTTGAAGGATCACTCATATAGTCATAACTATGAGAATTTGCCCAAAAAAGGAAGAACTATTCGTAACATGTCCCAAAATTTGGACCATGCAGTAACACTACATCTTTTTCCTGAACCCAAAGTAAATTTATCGTCATCGTCATTTTAGTTTTTTTTCAATTAATTGGGGCTGGTTACATGAATCCTGGTTCTCTATTATGTTCTATTAAAGGCCATAACCTCAGTGAGGCTATAAGTCTCTCCATTTTCTCAGATTATCGACCCAAGATATTGAAAGTGAGATCTTTTTTGTACTTTCTAGTCGTCAATCGTAACTACTTCATCGTTTCTACTCCTATTATTACTAAACTTGCACTCCATATACTATGTCTTGTTCAGTTTTACTCTATGCATGAAAACTTAGAGGAATGGTGGAGGAATCAGTGAATATGCTTACATGGGTCGTACGATTGCCTCCATCACCACCATGCTTCCCTGCCATCACCAATTTCCCATTCTTATCATACTCCACACGTATTGAGTCTATGCAACGGTCATACACAAGCGTTATCTTACACACACCATCAAAGGAGCCATCATCCCAAGGTGAGCCCCCTTGGCCACCCCATGGCCCAACTTTGATGATCTTCCTATGAACCTTTCCATGCTCCTCCACAACCTTTCCATGCTCCTCCACACCCTGCATTTCACATAATGAATCAATGTAAATAAATACATGTATTTATCAATAACTCTATCCTTGGAGCCAAAGAAATGTATAGAAAATTGACTCGGCTTAATGTACTCGATTGTTGGTCCAGCCAGGTAACTTGACTGAGTCCTCATGGAGACAGCTGAAAATCCTTCAATAAATTGGAAATATTCAAGACCTTAAGGAGCCTAAATAAGCTTACAAAATTATTAGAAAATGGATTAAAAAAACAGATTTATAATTGGGGACAATTTAAAAAATCCAACAAATGTAGGGTATAAAAATAAGGATTTATGGCAAAAAAAACACTCACCAATCTTTGTTAGAAATATACAAATTATACACACAAAAAAAAATCAGTTCCACATATTTATAGTTATTTTATTTTTTATTTTTAATATCCCCGAGTTGTATATACAACTAAGAGAAACTCGGCCTAACCCATACGAGTCAATTGGCTGAGTAAAGAAAACCCAAAGCTCAAAGTTGATGCAGGTACAAAGAAACTGAAATTCCCATTGAAGCATCGACATCTTTGCTTTCACATTGAAGTGGTTTTTAGTATGGGTGCAGTTGGCATACGGATGCATCCGTTAGAGGTAAGGTGCACCTTCAAATTTTATCATGGTGTATAATTTTGATGTAAAATGTTCATAAGGTTATCTCAAAATTTATTTTTATATCTAATTATAAAATCTATTTTTATATCTAATTATAAAATTTTAAATTTCAAAGATGGTTAAAATCAAGTAGATCTCTAAACATATGAAAATCTTGAAAATGGACGGTGTAGATAATATGTTGTAAAATGCACTATTTTTTAGACTTAAAATCTTTTTATTTTTCAGGGTCATACATCTCGACGTTGAGATGATCAATCAAAGGGTTTTTCAACATTAAAATTACCTTTTCTGTTGGATTTTTGAGGTGCATCCGTAATTCTACATTATAAGGTTGCATCCTTATATAAACTTTTTCCTTTTAGTATTATCATTCACTCAAAATTCTTAGGACACCTTTGTTTTTCTGAAATATTTATTACAGAAAGAAAGCTTTCTAATTTTTTAAAAATTCCACGTTTGATACACGGTTTCATCTAAAAGTTCAGAAAGTAATATTCCAACAAAAGTTCTCATTCATTTGTTAAAACAAGAAAGATTAAGTTTCTAAAAAAGGGAGATATGAACTTAATCTTTTATAACATTTTTGTTGATCACTATTCACTATGCATAATATAAATACATAATATTAGTATTATTATTAGAAAAAAGTTTATATAAAGTTTCAATCTTAAATATAGAATCACATATGCACCTCAAAAATCCATCGGAAAAGGTTGTTTATTGTTGAAAGCCCCTCTAACCGATCATCTCTACAATAACAGGTATGAATATAGAAAAGAAAAGATTTTGAGTCCCAAAAATAGTACATCTTGTAACACATTATCTAGACCGTCCATTATCAAGATTTTCATATGTTTATAGATCTTCTTGATTTTAAGCATTTTTGGAGTTTAAATTTTTATAATTAGATATATAAATAGATTTTGAGATAATCCTAATGAATGTTTACATCAAAATTACACGTTATGATAAAATTTGGAGGTGCGTATTAAATGGATTGTTTGAGGTTGAAACCTTAT
>NW_006499912.1:3100039-3115161 GCF_000471905.2 Amborella trichopoda | reverse complement strand
AGAGAGAGAGAGAGAGAGAGAGAGAGAGAGAGAGAGAGAGAGAGAGAGATGGTCAAGGAAAGAGGACTAGCTATGGCCACTACTCACAAATCCCTAATTTTCACCATCCTCCTAAACTCCCTTATCTGCCTCGTCTCCACTCCGACAAGTACGATTCTCTCGCTCCTCTCTATTTGAATAGGCCTTATTTAGTGTTTGGGCCTTCGACTGTAGATATTTTGTCTCATGGTACCTGTTTTTGGTAAAGTTTTTTTTTAGCGAAAGATTTAGATATTTGTCCTTTGTTTGAGAAACTGGGAGGATTTGGCGCTCTTACACTTTTTCCCTTGGTTGTGAGGCTCTAAAGTTTCGCCAAGCTTCTGTTTATGATGACACTTTATGATGTTCACATTAGCTTTTTGAGTTGATCTTTATATTATAAATTTCAAGAACGAAGGAAGCCTTTGCACTTTCTTGAACAAATATTGCAGGCAACGAAGCCACCAGAACCAAAAGAAAAACAAAAGCTAAGAGCTTTTGAGAGGCCATAGCAACTGGTGGTTTTTTCTTTTTAGAGAGAGAGTATGAAGGGTTTTGGATAGAGAGATGTTGTGATTTTTCTGGTGAAGAAGATGAGATATTTTAAGACAGTGAGAGAAACTCTTTTGGGATTGAACTATTACACTTGAGGCTTTGAAGCTCGTTCTCGCCCATTCAAACAATTTGTTCTCTGCCTCTTTCTTCTTTCTCTCTCATAAGGTAACTCTTGTGCTTATGGCTAAGAAGGATTTACATCAAGGACCCAAGTTCTGTATCTAGAGAGAGGCTCTCACCCACTTTGGTTTTTCAAGAGGTTATCACCCACATTGGATTTTGTAGAGAAAGGTTCAAGGGACATGTATGGGTGGATGATGAAGATGGCTTCCATGGATGATCCTCGACTCTAGATGGATCTTCATTCCCCAAGCCTTTGTATTGCTCCCTCTTTTCTTTTTGAATCTCTTAAAGCTAATGCTCTGCTTGTTATGGGTTCCTTTCCCCGCCCTCTACTGGTATCTGGGGTCTTAGCGATTGGGCTAAGAGAGCCTGGAATCTACCTTACTCTCCTGTGGTCCGTTCTTTTGGGAGTAACATGATTGTTTTCTCTCTTTCCTCCACTATTGACGTTCGTAAAGTCCTCCTTATTCGCAACATGTGGTGTATCCGGAATAAACTCTTATCGGTGGATTCTTGAAAACTGTGGGATCACACTAATATCACTTCATGCTCCCCTTGCTGGGTTCGCTTCGGAGGTATCCCTCTCCATGCTTGGAATATGAGAGTCTTTCAAATGTCTAGCCAATTTGGTGGAGGTTTTTGTTGATGTTGATAAGGAATGTATGGTGGGTCCTAATCACTCTTTTATTAGAGTAAATACTCTTAGATATGCCAAGGTCCTGACTCCCTTATCGATCAACTTTTTTGTTGGTTCGGACCTTTTTATCATTGATATCACTTTTGAAGGTTTGAAGACTGCCAACCCTCCATCTCTGGCTCCTCTTGAAGCTTCTACTGGTAAGGAAGCCCACTCTTGGGTTGAGGTTCTTAGAAAGCCTAAAGCTAGACCCCTTGTTCAACCTCCTGGAGCCATTCTTGGATATATTAAGGCTTGACCTCCTTTGGCGAACCAGGGTCCTCATCGGTTGAACCCTAGATTGGCTAGGCCACATGGCAATAGATCTGAGGTTGAATCGCTTGGATCTTCTTCTTCTTCCTCCTCCTCCAAAAAAGTTAAAACTTGGAAGTCTACTGGCCGTCATTTTGAGAAGGATTTTTTGGGCTCTCATTCCTTGAAACCGTCAGGTATTTTGGATAATAAAAGAAAGAATCTTTTACTCTCTGATTCTATTTTTGACCCCTCTTTACCTGCCTTTTTGAGTGTCGCTCTTAAGCCTCCTCGTTATGGGCTTGCCTCTTCGTCCAAAGCCCATTTTTCGGGCTCTTTTCCCCTGTTTGCATCTCAGTTCCTCCCTCTGTTCCATCACCGCCTCTCCCTACCCATCCCACACCTCCCCTCAATTATGCCTCCACCGCCCATCTTGCCCCTCCTCTATCGCCACTCCCTACCCATCCCGTACCGTTTTTCATTACTGACTCCACCGTCCATCTTGCCCCTTCTCTCATGTCTGTTTCCACCACCTCTGTCCCTTCATCCTCTTCTCACCCATTTCCTTCCCAGTGATGTCAACGTCTCCCACTAGACTCCTAACCCCTTTCAAGCTCTTTCAATCCTGAGACCTGCTTCTCTTCATTTGCTCCCTTTTTTCTCTTGGTCATCATCTTTTTGCTCTTCACTTTCTCTCTACCATGTTTAATCGGAGGATTTATCTTTTCTATTTTTCAGCGAGGCATTCTAGGGCCTCAAATTTGACACTGTCATCTGCTATCATTTGGCTTGTTGTGGTTGTTGATATCGTTGATTTGATTGATGTAGATGAGGTTGTCTACATCAATCCTTCTTATGATCTGGCTTCTGGAGCTATAATTATAGCGAACAACCTTGAATTTGTTGCAGTCCCTCTAGCTATGGTTGAACTGTACGTACCACCACCTTTGGTGGAAACTATTGGTGAGCCTTTGGTTGATGAAGCTATCCCAATGGAGATGGTTGCGGATCACTTTGCAGAAGCTTCATATTCATCGTCCCATATCTCTTCAGGCTCGGCCCCTGAAATTTGGCGAGCTGCAAGGACTGATTCTAAGCTTATTCAGGTAACTGAGCATCATTCAAAGACTCTACCAAGCAACCCAAGCCATGTAATGTTCAACCGTATGTTTAAGGACTTGGGTGCTACTTTCGTTGCTCCTCCAGAGGAGATGCTTGCAGCCATGGATGCAGCGGTTAAGGTGGTCCAAGAAACGTCTAAAAAATTGATAGATGAGACTCAGACTAACCTAGCCAAGTTCCCTGTGTGCCATTATTCTGGTCCAGCAGATGATTTGAAGGTCTTCTCACCTGCCTCTAAGGTGATACTGAAACCCAATTTAAAAGTGGACTCTAAAGTTATGCGCTCATCGCCTAGACTTGCTGCTCGTGGCTCTCGGAGCTCTTCAGCTCCTCCTTCAGGTGGAGTGGTTTTCAAGACAGGTCGTGTGACTTCGAAGAACCACTCCTCTTCTAGTTGCAGCGGCAACACTTGTTCGTCAAAATCTTTTCATCCCTATGAAGATTGTGGCTTCGAGGGACCTGGTGAACCTTCATCTCGATCATGAAGATTATCAGTTGGAACGTGCGTGGTTTCTATGTTGATCAACGCAAGAAGAAGGTCGATTTCTTGATTTCAAAATTTAAACATTTTGCTTTTATTTTGCAAGAAACTAAGTGTGCTTCACCCTCTTTTTTGGATGTCAAGACTCTGTGGGGTAATGGTTCTGTGTGCTTTGAGGGTGTGGATGCCATTGGATTTTCTGGGGGTTTGTGGGTCCTTTGGGACCTAACAGCTTTGTTTTGCTTGGATGTTTTTAAATCTGATAGGTTCTTGGCAATAACTTTTGAATGTCCTGTCAGGAGCTTCCGTTGGGTGTTTATTAATGTGTATGGGCCTAATATGGCTACCATTAAAGGTGTCTTTTTAGATGATTTAAAATCTTTTATTTTCTCTTCGGGACTTCTTGTTTGCATTGGAGGGGATTTTAACATTATTCACCACCCAGATGAAATTTCCACTTATTCCCGGTTTAATTCCCATATGCATCTATTTAATGACTTCATTGTGGAGAATAATTTATTAAATCTTCTTACTACTGGAGCTCACTTTACTTGGTCCATTAACAGTTCTTCCAATTTGCTTATGTCTAAGATTGACCGCTTTCTTATCTCTGAGGCTTGGGAAAGAGTATTCCTTTTGGTTAAAGTTAATGCTCTTACCAAACTTTCCTCTGATCACCTCCCTATATGTCTTCATATCGAGGAGGTATTATCTGGACCTAAACCTTTTCGTTTTGATATTCACTGGCTAGATGGGCCTGAAGTTGTGGATATCATCAATCATACTTGGGGTAGTTGTTATGTTTTGGGCAGTTTTGGTTTTCGTCTTCATAAGAAGCTAATCTGCCTGAAGTACAAACTCATCTCTTGGAAAAAAGTAAACCAATCTCAACTTAAAGGCAAGATTGATACCACTTTGATGGACTTAGAGATGATTGAAAATTTTATTAAGAAAAACCAAGTTTTATCTGATGAGATGATTGTTAATAAAAATTTTCTGCTTGATAAGCTACATGATCTCTTTAGGATGGAGGAGATTTATTGGAAACAAAGATCAAGAGTTAAATGGCTTAAGGAGGGTGACAGAAATATCAAATTTTTTCATGCTATCGTGAATGCGCGTAGAAGACAAATGATATTTTTACTATTTCTCTACAGGGTGTATCAGAAGGCACGACATGTCAGCTCGTGATGATGTCATTGTTAAAAATTTTGAGTCTGCTTTTTCTAATGCATTTATCCTTGGGGTTATCTTAGATGGTGTTCCTTTTAAATCTATGCCACCTTTCTTGGTTTCTTATCTAGAAAGAGATATTACTTTGGAAGAAGTTAGACTGGCTGTATTTACTCTTCCTGGGGATAAAACCCCTGACCCTGACGGTTTTTCTCTTATCTTCTTTCAGTATTTTTGGGATCTACTACATGGTGATGTTTATTTAATGGTTGAGAAATTTGTGTCCACTGGGAGTTTTCTCAATAGCATTAATTCTACTTATATTTCTTTAATTCCAAAAAAAGATGTCATTGTTGATATTGGAGATATTAGGCCGATTAGTCTCTTGTCCAGTCTTTATAAAATTATTGCAGAAAGTTTAGCAAAGAAACTTAAGTTGGTTCTCCCTTTTATGATCTTTGATGAACAATCAGCCTTCATTAGAGATGGCATGATCACGGACATCATTCTTATTGCCTAGGAATGCATTCACTCTATAATCTTTTTGAGCAGTCGAGAGCGGTTATTAAATTGTATATGGAGAAAGATTTTGCCAGCATTGAATGGCAAGTGCTCAGTGAGATTATGAGAAGAATGAGTGTCGATGTTAGATGGATTACTTGGATTATGGGGTGCATTTCTTTGGCCCATTTCTCGGTTCTTATTAACGGACTTCCTAAGGGGTTCTTCCATGCTTCTAGGGGCGTTAGACAAGGAGACCCTCTATCTCCTTTTCTTTTTACCTTAGTAGCAGGAGGTTTTAGCATGATGTTAAAGAATGTTGTAAATACAGGTCTTCTTGCAGGTTTCCAAGTTTCTTCATCTGGGCCTATTGTTTCACGTTTGCAATATGTAGATGACACCCTGATTTTATGTGATGCTAGTGAAGAGGAAATGCAGAATTTGAGCTCATTCTTCATATGTTGCCAGCTAGCTTTGGGCCTCAAAGTAAATTTTCATAAGACTTCAATTGTAGGCATCTCTTGCTCTAACAGCCTTTTGGATTCTCTTGTTTCAATTTTGGATTACAGAGTTGAGAAGTTTCCCCTCATATATTTAGGGGTTTTTATCTCTGATCGTAAGCTCACTCGTGCAACCTAAGATCCTCTTATTCATAGGTATCAAGCTAAATTTGACATATAGAAGACTAAGACTTTATCTCTTGGTGGGAGTATCACTTTGGTTAAATCCACTTATACACATCTTCCTATTTATTTGATGTCAGTCCTACAAATACTTAGTGAAGTAATCAAGCTTATTGTAAAATATATGCCACTCATTTGAGGTAATATGGAGGATAACTACTGAAAGTTTCATTTCGTGAATTGGGACCAGGTTTGTATGCCACCAAAGCTAGGGGGTTTGGGTATCAGAAAGCTTAAACTTGTAAACTAGGTGCTTCTTTGCAAATGGTGGTGGAGAATCTTTCAAGACACTTCTCATCTCTGGAAGGATGTACTAATTGCTAAATATGGTTTCGATCATCTCACCCACTCGATTAAAAACGGTAGAGGAGGCAAATTCATCTCACAAATTTGGAAGGATATTTATAGTTGCAGAATATTGTTTTCAACAACATCCAATGACTTATTGGCAATGGAGATAACACTATCTTTTGGTTCAACAAATGGCTTGGTAATGCATCTCTCTTTTCTACTTATCCTGACCTCTTTGCCAGAGTTGCTCAACCTGATGCAAAACTTTCAGAGTTGATTTTTCTTTCCCCCTTTAATTGTATGGTCTGGAACATTGGATGCTACTACAACAGGCTACTGGATATGGTTATTTCGCAGCTTTATAATCTCCTCCAACAGCTTGAACAAGTTTACATCTCTTCTAATTCCGAAGACTTGGTCATATGGGAATTAGAAATTGGCGGATTTTTTTCTGTCAAATCAGTGTATAGGCTCCTTTTTATAGATCGATTCCATATGGTTGATACATCTTTAGGTTCTATTTGGAAAAGGTCAGTTCCAGTTAAAATCCAAGCCTTCCTATGGGTCGCATGTCAAAGGAAATGTTTAACAGTAGACAATTTGCAAAAGAGGGGTAAAATTCTTCCAAATATTTACTTGATGTACAAAAATGATGACGAATCATGTTCTCACATTTTCCTTCACTCTCCTTTTGCCTCTAGCTTATGGCTCTGGGCCTTCTCCTTATTGGGTTTTTTCATCATGATACATTTGAATCTCATCAACATTATTAACCACCTTTCTGCCATTGGATTATCAATAAAAAGAGTTTTGATTTGGAAAATTTTCAGAAGTGCAATCTTATGGCATATTTGGTTAGAACGTAATAGGAAAACCTTTGATGGGGTACTTCAGGCTATTGAAAGGGTAAAAGATCTTATTTTACAATATCTTTGGAATTGGTTTTCCTCCACACCTAAAGGACGGGGTGCTCTTCAGACTGATATTTATATAAATATGAAATTTTTGGCTTATTCCTCTTCTCACTCTAGCCGTCCTCTTAAAACTTGGATTGCACCTTTAGAAGCTTGTCTCAAATTTAATTTTGATAGCAGCTCATTTGAAAATCCAAGGCCTGCAGGTGTTGGTGGGCTTCTTCGCAATAATTTGGGATTGGTTCTTGTTTCTTATTCGAGTCCTTATGGGTCTACAATAGCCAATCATGTTGAACATGCTACTCTCCTTCAAAGCCTTCATATTATCATCGACAGGGGTTTCATTGGTGATATTGTAATCGAAGGGGATTTCTTAAATATTATCAAGTGGTGTAGAAAAGAGCAAAGGATCTCATGGGCCCTATTTATTCTTTGGTTAAAAATTCAAGACATTTGTGCCTGGCCTAATTTGAGAATAAGCTTCGGCTATACCATGCGTGAAGCCAATGATGTTGCTGATGGGCTAGCTAAACATGGTGTTTCTCTTTTATTTTTATAAGTTTCTAACGATTTGATCCAATCTTTGTAATCTCATGCTCTTGAAGCATTGTTTTAATATAAGCTCATAATATTTGTCAAAAAAAGGTGAAGGTTATAATTTATATTTATCGTTCTGTATCTTTTTAACTCGCTCTCATGTCCCTCTGTCCACATTCTCTCTCAATCATGTACCATTATTTTACGGGCAATATAAAAAACATTAGATGACTTATCATGTTGATAGATTTTTTGAGAATTCTTTCTTGATCTATTCATTTCTCATAAAGAGATAACGAGATAGAAAGTTGTAGAGAGGAGAGGGCCTATCATTTTGAGAGTTTTGAATATTTTTTTTATCTATAAGAAAGAGAGATGGTGAGTTATAAAGTTAAAGAGAGAGAGGAGAGGTATGTTAGAGAGGGAGATAGAAAGTTTCCTTCTTAGTTACTCTCTCTCCAATCTCTCACTCTTTCTCTCTCACACATCCCTCTCTCAACACTATCTCTCTCATCTCCTCTCTCTCTTTATCATCTCTTTCCTTAAATCTCTCACAAAATTTGGAAGTCTTTCCATCTCTAACAAACTCTCTCTATATCTCTCTCCCTCTTTCCTAAAATCTATCTCCTTCCTAAAATCTCTCACCCACTCTCTCCCTCTTATTTATATCATCTCCTCTCTATATATGTGACTTTGGAGCATTAGAATAGGTTAGTTCTCTTTGGTTATCTTTTGTTATTTTATTTTGTTCTTAATGTTGGTTATTCTAAGATCAAATATATTAGTGCATGTTTATTCTGTATTTTTCTATATAGGTACGGATATGGTGGTGTTATGTGTCGTTAGAGTTGAATATATTTATATCTTATGTGAAAATATTTGGTTTCTATTGAGATGGATTTGACTTTTGGTATTAGATAATATGTGAGCTTGGTTCTTTTTATCTGCTTATCAGACGATCTGATCAAATATATCAGGCATGTACTGCTTCATATTAACTTGAACTAAGATTTTTTTTTTGATTTAGCTTTTGGTATTCGATAATATATAGGCTGGGTTCCTTTTATCTGCTTACAAGACGATCTGATCAAATATATCTGACACGTATTGCTTTATCTTAACTTGAATTGGTATTTTTGTTTGGTTTAGGTCTATTTACTTTATATTGAATATTTTCGATATAGCTTGGTTCCTAAAGCCTTCAAGAGGAACAAGTAAGTACCAGTATGCTTTCTCTTCTTCTGTACTGAGTATTTTTAGTTTAATAAAAAGTAAAATAAAAATAATTAACATTGTCAGTGGCTAGCAATTCTCTTCTAATATGCAGCTTTATATTGTGTTTCTGGTCAGAGAGGCCACATTACAATATCCTTCCTCCTCTCAGTCAACAAAATCATTTTGTTTATGATCATCTTGAGAGCCCTTTGGAGTCTTTGAGTTGATGAACAGGCATTGGCATGGTCTATATCATTGATGGGTATTCCTCAATGGTCCTCCAGCAATCCAACAATTAGGAGTGGCAATGGGTTGGGTCAGGTCGAGTCGGGGTCCGGCTAGACCTAGACTAGACTTGAAGTCACCAAACCCAAACCAAAATCTGGAAATATAATGTGGGCCCTAGATCCGGACCCAACCCAAAATTAAAATATCTATGCATTTAAATATATTTTAATATATTTTCATAAATTGAAAAATGTGGGACCTGAACCCGGACCCAAATAGTGTTCGGGTCCAATTCCCATACCCGAATAAGCCAACTTCTTCCCCCAAAACTGGGCAAACTCTTATGTTTCAGGCCCAAAACAACATTGAAGCGAACTCATTAAAATGGAATGGATGTGACAATGAAATTTTCAAAAAGCACCCCCTGTATGCATAAAAGCAGCCATAAAATATATAAAATTTAAAAATATATAACTCATAATATTCATAATTTTATAAGATATGCCTTTATATTAAAACGTTTTACATAAGTAGTATGTTATAAATCTTTTCTTTAGCTTCAAAGATATATCTAAAAACTTTCCCCAAATCATCCAAAAGACTAAAGTTCTTCCTTTTCTGTAAAAAATGAAGAGCGGTCCAAAACTGCCTGAATCCTCAGGACCAACTCAGGACTAGCAAATTTCAGTTCTTTAATCAGTACATGTACCATAACTCTGCCCTAAACTTTTCGTGGATCCCCTTCCACTGAGTTTAATTTTCAAAAGGACACATTTTCTATGAGTCCTAGACTCATTTGTATAAAAGAGTACCCTCTCAAATATTCATTTTTGAAATTGATTTTGGACCTAATTTTTAAAGAAATATACAATCTCTAACATAGAGATCATGAATATATAAACAATAAATATAAAATAAAAAATTAAAGTTACTAATTATAGACCATTGATTTTAACTTTTAAACAAGGGTTTTTATGGTATGTTTGTAATGAAACTATACATTGGATGCGAAAATTTCCCACCATCTTCCTCAATGGTCATAGGAAGTAGAGAATTTCTTGGTGATTATTTTTCCTAGCAGGTAAGGGACATTAAGGGCGTGTTTGATTTTTGGAAGTCGTGGCTTTGGAAAAAACGTCTTTTGGAACTGTAGCACTTCTTTGTTTGATTACAATAAGTGCTACACTAATAAAAGTGGATACCTCAATGTCCACTTGCATTCACTTTAACATTCTGTAATGGAACTTGTGGTATTCATTTCGTTGGAAGGCGTGGTTTTCAAATTCGTGTCTTCCATAAAACAAAAATGGCACAGGAGTAAATGTTGCGCACTTTGTTACCACCAGGATCAAAAAGATAAAAAAATTGCTTAGTTTGAACCAGAATTTTCCCCTTTTTGCAAGAACTTGTGGGTGGGCGATCCAGTTATGAGAAATCTCAAAATCGCTGCATTCCCCCATCTTTAGGAAGTTTTTTTATCTTATATTACATCCGGTACGAAATGGGAATCACCCTGAATCAGTCGAGGTGATTCAGAATCGATTCCCTGACTACTGAACAAACAACCATATCAATATGCTGCTAAACTTTACTAAAACAACTCAGTATCAGATACATTGCAAGATGGAGACACACACTGAATATATCAATAACAGTTCTGCATATTGTCAAATGAAAAAGACACACATAGAGCATTCCTAAGAAGAACCTATGCAACACTTGCCTTTTTGAGCCTTTTGTGTGAGGCCCAGATCTTCTTAATTTTTTGTTGTATGGCATCAAACAAGTTAGAAGAGGAAGATAGGCGTGAGAGTCGAAATTCGATCGCATCGAGATACCACCCGTTCCTGCCCTTGAATCCAACTATGAGGCCCCCATCCATGAGAAATGAGAATGGAGTGCCCTCTTCCACTCCGTAGGGGCCGTAAGTCCTCTTGCTGGTAATGAATTTCAGAGACCGGATTACTGGGGTGCCACCGTGCACCACCGGACAATAGTGGCCACTCACTTCTGTGATGAACTCTTCTGGATATTGAAGCTTTATCTGCAGTGTGGTAAAGAGTTTGATTTGAGATGCAATTCTTCTTGGTTGAAGCTACTTCTCGGCATTTGCATTACAAGAATGAAACAATGTGTATAGAAGCAGAATTTGTATATGGAAAAAGATTTTGCTAGCCTGTAATGTATAGCTTTAGCCTAATGATTCAGATTCAATCTTCATGGTTGGTAGCGGTGTATAGTTACTATGCTTATTTTGTATAGTGCACCTAGGTTGAGCACATGTGCCCCAAAGCTTCAGGTCCATTTGATTTATAAAACTTAAAAAATAAGTAGTATGCCAACATTATGGCAATCAAATCGGTCTAGATTCATTCAATTTGGGTCTTTCGGCTGAAACCATCAAAACCATTCCATCGGTTCATGAGTTGATCAAAGTTACTCCCAATATTTATACTAATATTTCAATGATGTGTGTATACATACACACACATACATACATACATACCTACATTGAGACATACACATAAACGAGTATTTTATTTATCAAAAAATACAAATTTGAATGTTCATGCATGTTACCGACCTAGTTCAATAATGACATAGTTCAATAATGACATCTTCAATGGTCCTATTTTTATTTAGCAAATTTGATCTATCAAATCTGAAGGATCATGCAGATGCCCATAATTATGAGAATTTGAGCAGAAAAGTAAGAACTATTCATAACATGGGCCAAAATTTGGATCATGCGGTAACACCACATCTTTTTCCCGATCCCAATGTAAATTTATGTTTCTATTAATTACCAAAAATATAAAGGAAAATGACATCTTGTTCAGTTTTACTATATGCATGAAAACTTAGAGAAATGGAGGGGGATCAATGAATAGGCTTACATGGGCCGTATGATTTCCTCCATCACCACCATGCTTCTCTGCCATCACCAATTTCCCATTCTTATCATACTCCACACGTATTGAGTCTATGCAACGGTCATACACAAGCGTTATCTGACTCACACCATCAAAGGAACCATCATCCCAAGGTGAGCCCCCTTGGCCTCCCCATGGCCCAATTTTGATGATCTTCCTATGAACCTTTCCATGCTCCTCCACACCCTACATTTTACGCAATAAATCAATGTAAATAAATAAATGTATGTATCAATAATTCCATCCTTGGAGCCAAACAATTTACAGAAAATTGACTCGGCCTAGGTACTCCACTGTTCGGGTAACTTGACTGAGTCCTCATGGAAAGGGCTGAAAATCCTTCAATAAATTGAAAAAAAACCGAAGTTCAAAAAAGGAAAATATTTTAAACCCAAAATAAAATAAAATAAAAACCTTAAGGAGCCCAAATAAATTTAAAAAAGTACTGGAAAAATAGATTAAAAAAAATAGATTTATAATTGGGGACAATTTAAAAAACCCAACAAAGGTAAAATATAAAAGTGGTTTAAAAAATGGATCGGTGCCCTGGATCGGGCCCTCAACAACCCATCCGGATCAGTGAATCGGCGATCCGGATTGGGATTCGGCTAAATCGGTTGATCTAAGCCTTAAAAAAAATCTCAAAAATTATTAAAATTGATTATTAATGTTTTTTTTAATTTCTAAAAGAAATTAGTTGCCTTAGTCCAACTAAGCTTTTATACCAAAAAAGGAAAAAGTTTATATAAGGTTACAACCTTAAAATGTAAAACTACGGATGCACCTCAAAAAACTAACTATGGATGCACCTCAAAAAACTATCGAAAAATGTTGTTTTAATATTGAAAAACCCTCTAATTGATCGTCTCAAGATCGAGATGTATGACTATGAAAAAGAAAGGATTTTGAGTCCCAAAAGTGATGCATCTTATAACACATTATATAGACTATCCATTTTCAAGATTTCCATATGTTTATAGATCTACTTGATTTTAATTATTTTTTTAGTTTAAAATTTTATAATTAGAAATGAAAATAGATTTTGAGATAATCTTAATAATATTTTTACATCAAAAGTATATGCTGCAATGAAATTTGGAGATGCACCTTAAATGGATTGTTTAAGGTTGCAACTTGCAACCTTATGGAAACCACACCCTTATAGATGAGGTCCAAATAAGTCTTCCATCACACTTGAAAACCAAGCACGAATAGTCCCACATCCAACTAGTAAAGACTGAAATAGCCATATAATAGTCTATCTCTTAACCTTTTATTTAAAGTTGCTTGCTAATACGTGGAAGAAGTTTTAAATAAAATAATGTAAATGGTGGTGGTGGTGTAAGGAATTTATATAAAAAAAATATATATATATTAAAATAATGTAAAAAACCTAGTTCTTGTGGATCCAAATCGCTTTGGACGATATACTATCTGGATCGGGTGATTTCAATCTGGATCGGCTATTTTTCAAACATTTTATAAAACTATAGATTTATGCCAAAAAAAACGCTCATCAATCTTTGTCAAAAATATACAAATTATACAGACAAAAGATAGATCAGTCAACATATTTATATTTTTTTGGAATTCTTTTATTTTTTTAATTTCCCTGAATTGTACATATAACTTAGAAAAACTCGGCCTCACTCGTACGAGTCAATCGGCTGAGGCAAAGAAAACCCAAAGCGGTGCAAAGAAACCACTTTTACTGTGTGAATTCCCATTGAAGCATCGTCATCTTTCCATTCACATTGAAGTGGTTTCAGTATTCTCATTCACTCAAAATTCTTAGGGAAATTAGTCAGAAGTTGTAGGGTTCTCTTTCTCTCTCTCTCATTCCTAAACCACATCGATAATTTTTAGACAAAATTTGAATAATTGACAATGTCGTGGTATTACGGGTGGCAATGGACCTGGACCCAACCCAGGACCCGTCGGGTATACCCGACACAAGTCTGGGTATGGGTCCAACATTTGGACCCGGTGAGTCGAGTCTGGATCCTGTTAGATCCGATCTGCACCTATAAACTATTGGAGGTAAAATACTTCAAGCCCTATTTGTTTAGGTATATCAAGGATTTTATACAATAACAACTCGTAGTTTTCTTTAGATATTAAACGACAAATCAAATAACATGAAATCTAATGGTGGGTGATTGTCACCTTGTTGTCAATAATATGGGTATATGATGAAAAAAAAAGGACAAAAAAAAAAAACAAAACGAAGCTCATAGTGAGGGTGGCAACGCATGCAATCAGTCCCGGGACCAGACGAGATTGACTCGAGACCTGATGGGTATGGGTATGGGTCCAACAGTCCAACTCTCATCAGGTTCAAGTCCAAAACTTGGACCTGAATACTATTTGGGTTTGAGTTCGGGTCTAGCTGGACCCAATTTGACATGGACCCAAACCCGTCGTCACCCCTACGTAGTATGCCCCTTTGACAATTTTATTGCAGGGCTTGTGGTCATAATCTGCATGAGGGATTAGGCATGTTGGAATTGATTTAATGGAGGTTCAGTCTTGTTTTTGAGCTTGTACACTATTTGGATGAGTCCATAAGACTCACCCGAGTTACTCGCCTCAACCAAGGCCTGAATCTCAAGCCCAAGCCGACTAAATGAAGCTTGATTTATAAACTCTCGCATTATTCGACATTCAACAAGTAGTGCTTTATCGGTTTCATGTATAACATTCCTAGTATACGTTGTCTTTGTTCTCAAAAAAATTATATTGGGAATGTTATACATGAAACCCACTTGCAGGAAGAGTGGTGTGACTTTGGATACAAGTTTTTATCCCATCATGTACGAGGTGCCTCAATCACACCTTCCAAACAAGCTCTTAGCTTAAAACATCCTTAATGCTACATAGGCTAGCCCAATGGTTTAAAAACCGGATCGGTGACCCGGATAGGGCTTTTCAAAAACCGATTCGGATCGGCGAATCGGCGATCCGGATCGGAATCGGGTGAATCGGTCAGAATAAAGCTTCAAAAAAATCCGAAAAAATTATTAAAATTCATTATAAATATTGGTTTTTAGGAATTCAATAAAAAATGAGGGTACTCCATTAAGAATTTTCACGTTTTTTAATGAATATGCGAATATTAATATGTTCTTTCCCTGCATGAACCGCCATTCAGCATTTAATTTACAGTATTTCGTGCTCATCCCTACACTGTTGCTGTTGGGACTCGATATGTGAATAATATGGCTGGGATAGGGTGGCCTCAAAATCATCATCTCTCTCGTTTTCTCTTTGAATAATATGGATTAAAAAAAAAAAAAACAAATTTTCAAAAAATCGATCATGGATTAAAAAAGAAATCACAAATTTTCAAAAAATTCTATCATCGATTACAAAAAAAAATTCGATCATGGATTAAACAAAAAAATCACAAATTTTCAAAAA
>NW_006499912.1:3085327-3097553 GCF_000471905.2 Amborella trichopoda | reverse complement strand
ATATTGTTATATTGTATATTATACATTATATAATAAATAAATATAAAATATACTATACTATGTAATTAATATTATGTTATATTATATATTATATACTATATATTATGTAATATAATATATTTTATTATATATTAAAATAAATATAAAACACGATGTTATATATTATAGTATAATATATTTATATTTAAATTATTACCATATATTTGTTTTATACTGTTACTAGTGGAGTGCACGTGCTCCACACGTGATTTGAGTTCAATCTATATTAAGGAATCCTCTAATCATGTATTTTCTCTAGCTGACAACATCCTGACCATATCATTTATCTGAGTCCTTTATGTCTAACCATGTCCTTTGTCTCTTTATCTTCTCGTTCTGCCGCTATGTTTTTGAACTACAATATTATTGTCTTTTCATTTTTTTTCTTTGAACATATCATTTCTATCTCTAACCATGCTCTATGTTATCCTTCAAAGCAAATTAATCGAATTTTGTAGACTGAATGTGTTATGAAAAATCCATTTCTATTCTTAAAAATATATGTAGTCCTAGATCTTTTAAAGTAGTTTGTAACTATCCTATATCTATGAATTAGTCACCAAACAATGAATAGCTTATTTACTTGCAGGCAAATTTTATTAAAATGTGGGGTTTTATATTAATCTTAAGTAAACTACCTCCCTAAACCATCATCTTCATGATTTATGTGTTTTTATTAATCTTAAGTAAACTACTGCTTAGGACAATGAAATGTGTCATTTTTGTCATGGCACTATGTTGTGCTATATACTCAATTTAGAGAAATTTATTTTTTTAAAAAAATGTAAAATTTATTTGAGGTGGTTATATTATTTCACTAAGGAGTTTATAGGGGCTTGTAATGGCCTATAAGTTACAAAAATGGGAGCTTTTCTTTTTTTTGGCCTTGCTATACTATATTGCATGTTTGTCTTTAATTAGTCTTAGTGCATTACAATATGTTATTTTTTTGTTGATAGTGTATCGTGCCATCTGCTAAACTTGTGTCAATTTATTCTAAAAAGTTAACATAAATATAAAACTTTCCATTACGAAGTTTAAGGGGCATGTATGTTACACACAGACGAAGAGGCTTTAAAGCTTTGAATGCAAAAAAAATAAAATAAAAATAAAAATAAATACTTTTTTTTTGTCGTCTTATTAGACTATATAATAGGTTTATCTGTAATTAATTTTATATTTTTATAATCAAGTAGAATTATTAATCAAGTTCTTAAGAGTTTGTTCTAATAATACATTATAATTTTTAACTTGTAAAAAACAAATCAAATATTTATAAGTTATGATTTATAAATATTAAAACTTACATATAAATAAAAATTTAAATATATTTATATGTTACTTTAACTTAAATAAATCAAAATAGAGTTTGTTAGTTTTAAGAAATTTGATTTTATAGAAAACAATTTATTAAAATAAATTAAGATCTGAAAAATTTAGCAAAAAATTATAAACCCCATAAATATAAACGCGAACTACAATTTCACCTATTGATGCTCATTAATAGAGTAATGATCCTATAGGACCTTCTCCCACCCATATGTATATAACCCCAAAAGATCACCATTAAAGTTGGCACGAATCTCTATAAAAGTTATCACATGGGTGTGTGGTTTGACTTTTCTATAAATCTATGTTAAATTTAATGGTGATTATTTGAGGTCCACGCATAGGTGGAAAGAGCCTATAGGATCATTTCTCATAATAATATATATCATTTTTTGAAAAATAATTTTCGCTATTTCGTAAGAAGTAATGTACTTTTAGCATTTAATCAACATGCTGTTGACACGACTTTGGGAATGCAAATATTGTCTAATATAGTCCGTTAGGAACAGATTGTGTTCTTGATCCACATAAATAGACTTACTTAATAGCTGTTTACTATTATAAAATTTAGGTATATATGACTATATCAATATTCAAAATTAAATATTTGAATTTTAGGTTTAAAAGAATAGAAATGGAATTTTAAAGTGATTATGTTTATGGATGCTATTTCTTGAACTTAACGCAACATATTTTCCCATTTTAATATGCTACCCAAACCAACATAAAGCAAGAAAAGGTTGGCACACACGTGAGCAAGTCCTAAACGTGATAAACATTTATTGATCTCCAAGTTGGCACCAACTCCTTAATACTTTACATATAGAAGATATATAATATATATATATATTTATTTAATATAATATAATATATTACATAATATAACATATAATATATTTTGTTGTATAATAAATTTTATGTATGTAATAGATATTTATAATACAATTTTTTTTAACAAAGATAATACAATATATTATATAATAATATTTAAATAATATTTAAATAAATATGACTTTATATTTCAACATGTTGTCATTGGTACGTAAAACTTCCTTAACATTCTATCAAGTTATCAAATATATATACTCAGAATTTTTTTAAATAATTTCTTTCTTCCCAACAAAAAAAGAACTCTCAATTTTAAGGGGATATTTACATCCAGTTATCAAGCCCTAAATTTATGAAGTTATCTACTCCATAATATAGATATCTAGTGAAACGAAGAAAGATTAGAAAAAAAATCAACAACAGATTTAGATGCGAAGTAGTGCTCACACAAATTCTAAAAGCTAAGGACAGTTTTCTACAATAATCCATCCACAAATTCTAGAAAAAAAAATAATTTACCCACAAATGCCAGCTGCAAATTATAGCTGATGCTAGACCTCTCTTGAGTGTCTTTCCCTGTTTTCAAGTGCTTCACAATTCTAAATACATTATGAATCACTGCATATCCATTTCTACTTCAAATTCATGCATGCAAACCTCTAAAGAGATCATGGATATTACCATATCTGAGGAATTGAAATGATCAGTCCAAAAAGAATACAGGATATACTATTTTAAAAGTTTAAATTTTATTTTATTTTTTTCAAATTCATAATAGTAGTGGTCGAGATGATAGACCTATAAACTTTTACATCAAAAAACCATCTCCGTGAATGAATTTTGGAAGAGCAGCCTCACCGCCCTTGCTAGGAATCCAACTTCATCAGACAATAAAAAGTGTGTAATTTTTCCATTTCATGGAAAGTAAACTATGACTATAAGAAAGCATAAACAAGAAAATCCATACCATAGGAATTGGGCTTGGGCTTGATTGGTTAAAAGCTAATGTTTAGATCTCAAGTTGATACCTAGTATCAAACTACAAAAAATAAAAAATAATTCTAGACCATACCATATGCTTAAAATGAAAAAAATAATGTAGACCATACCATGCGCTCAAAGTGATTAAATGCCTGAGGGGATGAGAGACAGAAGAACCAAGAACCACTAAAGGGAGTTAATTGTAGATCTAGAAGTTTTTATATATATATACATATGAAGGGTCCCTTTATCCTTAAGCCATTGAATAATTGTTCATTTACTAATTTTTGGTCAAAAAACACCATATCCAATAGGAAAAGCATCTCAAAGCAATGGAACACAATCTCATTCATAGAAACCGTGTTCTTACAGTTAATTAATCAACATGTCCACTTGCATTATAACGGATATGGTTTACATCAGGCGTGCGGTTTGTATATAGCCGAGGCTCTAAACAATCAAATAGAGCATACCTTCAAATATTATCGAGAAATGTGATTTCAATACTAAAAATCTTTGTGATAGTCTTAAAATATATTTTCATCTTTAATTATAAAATTTAAAGCTTCAAAAATAATGTAGATTGAGCGATCTATGAAAATCTTGAAAATTGACAGTCAAAAAATGCGTTACAAGATGCATTATTTTCAAAACTTAAAATCCATATTTTTTCTCACCATCCATCTTGATGTCGAGATAATTAATTTGATGATATTTAGGAATCAAAACAACCTCTTCTAGTAAACATTTTGAGGTAGGATCTAATTTGATTGTTTAGGGCCTCGGCTCGATATAAAACTTTTCCCTTGCTTCAGTTGACCGACTCGTATTTAGATGTGATCTATTTTTTAGATGATTTTTTTAATTTAAATTTTGAGGAACATATAATCTCTAGTATGAGGAACGCTAATATGAAAAAAACGATTATTTTAAAAATTTAAATTGAAGAATAATTTTTTACTGCAGTTTTGTTCTTGCTTGAAGGTCGATGCCTTGGGCCTCACGGGGATGCCGCACTATGCGCTTAAGGTTTTACTTATGGACCCGGTTTCCATGCAGCCAAGCCCCCATATACAGAAATGCGGGCCTATTAATAAATCTATTTTTTATATAGATTTTTGGATTTAACTTTTTAGGACATGTAATCTCTAACATGAAAATCATGAATATGAAAAATAAGTAAATTTTAAAAAACTAGAAATAATAATTCTAATAGAAAAACATTTAGACTGTTAGTTTCCATTGTTTTTAGATGGAACAACTACTTGCGTACATCTTTAAGATGGATGTTTTACACTTTTTTGACCGCATATGCAGTCATACGGTCCAGCCCACATGAAACAATTTTCTTTTACTTTATTTTGATAGGGTTGTTGCACTGTCAAACTATTTTCTATTAAATAATGAAAGTACACCAGACAAAGTATAGAGAAAGAAAGATAAAAAATGTCAGTTGTTGAGTGCTTGAAACTCAATTTTGATGGTTCTTCTTAGGGGAACCAACGTAGGACTAGGATTTGGGGTGTTTGTTGTGATGCTGTGATCTTTTGTTAAGTTGCCCCTTGTGGTGTGGCTGCTACTATTTATGCTGAATTGGCAGCACTTCTTCAAGGTTTAATTATTTAGATGGACAAAAGTCTGGGGAATTCTTTGATTATAGAAGGGGATTCCGCCAATGTTATCAATTGGTGTAGTAGGTTTTTCAGACCTCTACGGTGCCTAAGGTCTAGGTAGTTGCAAATTTTGGAGCTATTAGAAGATGGCATTGTGAATTTTCACTATGTTTATAGAGAGGCGAATGCTATTGCTAACGATTTAGCCAAAAAAAGAAGTTGCTTTAGATTCTCTAGTCAGTTTGCAATCTTGGTTGTAAGCATGTTATGCATTTTGTAATGAACCCGGTTTCTATGCTGTCATGCCCGTAGAAATGCAGGCTTCTTAATAAATCTATTTTTGAGATGGATTTTAAGACTCAATTTTTAAGGACATGTAATCTCTAACATGGAGATCATGAATATGAAAAAGTAAATAAATTTTAACAACTACAATAATAATTCAAGTAAGAAAATATTTGGACTATTATTTTTCATTTTTTTTAAATGGAACACCTAATTGCATCCATCTTTAAGATGGATGCTTTACACTTTCTGGACCGTATATGCAGAAATGCGGTCCAGCCCATATGAAACAATTTTCGTTTTGTAATAGTCCGTTTGATATAATAATATAAAATATTATTGTCAAAAAAAAAAAAAATTAAAAACATCATGTGGGTTGTGGAATCCCTTTTGTTTGTATTTCCGATTTTGATTAGAGATTCAAACTGTCTCCGGGTGACGGCCGTGTCACGATAATTCGCTCGCAAGGAGGCTCGGGCTGGCCATGGGTTGGTTGGCTGCAGCATGGGCTACAAAATGTGGGCTGAACAGGGCTGGACCGGGCCTGGGCTTGATCCGCAACAGGGCTGACCCCATTAGGTATGTCTTTTGGCTTATTCTTTTCCCTTATTTACTTTTATTGTATTTGGCCCGGTTGGGCTCCCGGAGCAAAGGCTGCAAAATGAACTAGGACCTCTTTGGCCGATTTGGGCCAGGCTGGTCGTAAAGTGGCTAGGGCCACGGCTTGCCCGGCCAAGGCCCAGCCAGTCCCCAACCCGAAATAGGGCCATGAACATGGGCATTTCGTGTGTTTGTTCAGTTCAAACCCATCTCTTTCTCTCTCTAAGACTTCCAAAAATGTTTTATATGAATGTGATATTTGTGTAATGGTAAATACCGCGTTCAAGACGTTTGGGCATAGTCCCACCATTTTCTTTTATGGAAAATGGTTTCATAGGGCTGCAGCCCTATCAAAATAAGTAAGCCCCCCCTCATAACTCATAAAAATTTACATTTTAAGTGTTGAAAAACATCTAAATCGATCATCTCAGCTTGAACATTATAGTTGTATAAAAACATTAGGATTTCAAATCCTAAAAATAGTGTATATTGCAACAAATCATTTAGAGCATCAATTTCGTCCTAAAAAAATAACTGTTTATAGATCCATAAGATCTGTACCATTTTTTTAGTTTCAAATTTTACAGTCTGTGATCGATATTAATTTTAGAGCCATCATGAAGATTTTTCATATTAAAAATGCTTTCTGAATGACAATTTGAGGTGAGGCTTTATTTTGTTTTCATAAAGCCTACACTCTATAAAAACTTCTGTTCTTTGCCCCCACTTTGAATTCCTCGTCATTGAAAGTGAAATCCTTCACATTTTTTCAAATTTTTGCTTTCGACACACGGATTCCATAGAAACTTCATCCTTCTTTCATTCTTTGATTCTTTGTGACCACTTCCAATTCCTCGTCATTAAGCAAGTCCCTCTCTCTCTCCGAAGACAAGCACAAAGAAATTTTTTTACTTTTCCAAAAGTTCCGCGTTTGACTCATTGTTTCTAAGTAAAACAATCTCCTAACAAAGATCTTGTTCCTTTGTTAAAAGGAAAAATTTTATATAAAGTCGAGGCTCTAAACAATCAAATTAGAGCCCACCTCAAAAAATTTACTAAAAGAGTTTGTTTTGGTAGTCAAATATCCTCAAATTGATCATCTCGACATCAAGAAGCATGGACATGAGAAAAAATGGATTTCAAATTTTGAAAATAGTACATCTTGTAAAGCATTTTTGGATCGTCAATTTTCAAGATTTTCAAGTTTTCAAATATCTGCTCCAACTACACTATTTTTAAAGCTTTAAATTTTATAATTAGAGATGAAACTATATTTTAAGGCTATCACAAAGATTTCCATTATTGAAACTACATTTCTCGACATTATTTGAAGGTGGACTCTACTTTGATTGTTTAGAGTAGGAACTTAATCTTTCAAAACATTTTTGTTGATCTCTATCCATTATACATTACATAAATACATAATATTAGCATTATTAATATGATTTAATATATTATAATATTGCTATAATATAATATTATATATTTATATTTATTGTGCTCATTGTGGGTGATGTCCCACCCCTTGTCGATGATGTCATACCCTTTCTCATAATCATCATCATCATCATCATAATTTTAACATTTTCTCAATTAATTGGGATCAATTACATGAATTTTGGTTCTTCATTCTGCTCTATTAAAGGTCATATCCTCGATGAGGCCATAAGTCCCCATATCTTTTAAGATTACTTCCAACTACGTCCGTTTGGACCTATCCCTTCCCCTTTTCAGTCATTTTACATGAACTAACTCGCACCTCCTAACATGTGTTGTATTTGGCCGATGCTACACATGACCAGCTCACCTAAAAATAGTATAGTTTGAGTAGATATTTGAAAGATTAAGTTCCTACTCTAAACAATCAAAGTAGAGTCCACCTTCAAATAGTATCGAGAAATGTAGTTTCAATATTGGAAATCTTTGTGATAGCCTTAAAATATAGTTTCATCTCTAATTATAAAATTTAAAGCTTTAAAAATAGTGTAGTTGGAGCAAATATTTGAAAACTCGAAAATCTTGAAAATTGACGGTCCAAAATTACTTTACAAGATGCATTATTTTCAAAATTTGAAATCCATTTTTTCTCATGTCCATGTTTCTTGATGTCGAGATGATCAATTTGAGAATATTTGACCATCAAAACAAACTCTTTTAGTAAATTTTTTGAGGTGGGCTCTAATTTGATTGTTTAGAGCCTCGACTATATATAAACTTTTTCCCTTTAACAAACGAACAAGATCTTTGTTTGAAGATTGTTTTACGAACTTTTAGATAGAAACCATGAGTCAAACGTGGAACTTTTGGAAAACTAAAAAAATCTCTTTGTGCTTGCCTTGGGAGAGAGAGAGGGACCTGCTTAAGGACGAGGAATTGGAAGTGGTCACAAAGAATCAAAGAATGAAAGAAGGATGAAGTTTCTATGGAAACCGTGTGTCGAGAGCAAAAATTTGGCAAAATGCGAAGGATTTCGTGCCTACATTCAATGACGCGGAATTCAAAGTGGGGGACAAAGAATAAAACACGGATGAAGTTTTTATAGGGTCTAGGCTTTATGAAAACAAAATAAAGCCTCACCTCAAATTGTCATTTAGAAAGCACTTTTAATATGGAAAATCTTTATGATGGCTCTAAAATTAATTTCTAATACCGACTATAAAATTTGAAATTAAAAAAATGGTACAGATCTTATGGATCTATAAACAGTTATTTTTTTAGGACGAAATGGATGCTCTAGAAGATTTGTCATAATATATACTATTTTTAGAATTTGAAATCCTAATGTTTTTATACAACTATAATGTTCAAGCTGAGATGATCGATTTAAATGTTTTTTAACACTTAAATTGTAAATTTGTATGGATTATGAGGTGGAGCTTACTTATTTTGATAGGGTTGCAGCTGAAACCATTTTCCATAAAAGAAAATGGTGGGACTATGCCCAAACGTCTTGAACGCGGTATTGACCATGACACAAATATCACATTATGGAAAATGGTGGGACTATGCCCAATAGTCTTGAACGCGGTATTGACCATGAGACAAATATCACATTCAAGGTCATGAGTCATGAGTCTGGGCCTCATATAAAACATTTTTGGAAGTCTTAGAGAGAGAAAGCGATGGGTTTGAACTGAACAAACACACGAAATGCCAGTGTTCATAGGCCGTATTTCGAGTTGCCAACTGGCTGGGCCTGGGCCGGGCAAGCTGTGGCCCTAAGGTGAGCCCACGAGCACACATGAAAAAATGAGCTCAACGGTCAAGATTGAATCTGGGTCGATCTGATGATCATTGATGTTTGGTTGTGTTTGAATTTTAAGTTTTTTTCTACAACTTCAAATCACTTAAAATTTGGAGCGTTTGTATATAAAAAATAAGTGAATATTCGAAAAATATCAAAAAAATATTTTACATGAAATAAATTGATCAAAATATCCCGAAAAAGTTTCGGGGGTATTTTGGTTAATTTTATTTTCACAAATTATTTTTTTATATGTTTTTATTAGGTGCGGCTTGATAGAAGAACACGGGCCTAAAATTTTAAATGATTTGGATTTTTAAAAAAAAAATTAAAATTCAAATATTACCCAGATATCTGTATTTGTCAGATCAGTCCAGATTCAATATGAGCTGTTGGACTTATACTATTCCATGAGCTAGTGGGCTCACCCAAGCTTTTTCCTATATATATATATATATATATATATATTAGATAATCTAAACTTCACGACCTTTTAAATTAGAAAGGTTCAAGATAGAGAGAGTTACGATGGATAGATTTTTTAATTTTGTACTCTATTTTTTAAAAAAAGTTACTTTTGCGGAGCAATTTTGTAAATATGACTACAAGATAAAAGGTAATTTTGTTATCTCCATAAGGGGTAAAGTTTAAATTTTAACTAAAAGATAAGGGCACTCTATAAATAAAGTTTCAAGACACTAACTTCCAAAATGCCATTATATTTTTGTGAAAATTTCAAATTTACTTTTGCTTAATAATAAAGTTACCTATTTAAATATTTTTTTAATAAAAAAGTAATCATTGTTTTGATAAATACACCCATCACAACCGCTTCTAACTTGAACCTTTGTATTTTGAGGGGTTGTGATGGGTGTATTTTTCAAAACTCTAGAGTTAACGACCCCTCAAAATACAAAAGTTCAAATTAGAAGGGGTTGTGATGGGTGTATTTATTAAAATAATGATTACTTTTTCATTAAAAACATATTTAAATAGGTAATTTTATCATTGAGCAATGACAAATTTGAAATTTTTACAAAAATACAATGGCATTTGAGAAGTTAGTTTGCTGGAACTTTATTTGTAGAGTGCCCTTGTCTTCTAATTAAAATTTCAACTTTACCCCTTATGGATATGACAATAATACCCTTTATCTTGTAGTAATATTTACAAAATTACCCCACAAAAGTAACTTTTGTTAAACAAGAGACTACAAAATTATTTTAATTCACGCTTCACAACTCTCTCTATCTTGAACTTTTATAATTTGAAGGGTTGTGAAGTTTAGATTTTATATATATATAGAAGACACGGTTTCTATGTAACCACCCCGCAAATTGTAGAACTACGGGTTTGACAATAAATATTTTTTTTAAATATAATTTAATCCAAATTTTTAGAGAATATATAATCTTTAACATGAAGATCATGAAAATGCAGAAAAAAACACATTTGAAACTAGAAATAATTATTATATTAAATAAACATTTGGATTGTTAGTTACACTTGTTTTTAGATGGACCACCAATTTGCATACGTGAACCGCATATTGTAGAAATGTTATCCAACCCGCATGAAACAATATATATGGTTATGTTATGGTGATCACACTATCATTGTACTAAACAAATTTGAATACTTACATTTAGTAGGGGTATTTTTGGTCAATGTGAAGGGTATAACGTTATCTGTATGGGGTGTGACATTACCCACATGGAGCATTAAATACCACTAATGTACTCTTTGTAGGTGATGTCACACCATATATGAATGAATTCATACCCCTCCTAATCATCAAAAATTATGTTTAGGTGCTCACACTATAGAGTAATTTACTGTTGTACTCAACAAATTTTGGACATTTCTACTTTGTTTTGTACATAGAGATCACTATTAACATTTAATACTCTATATGGATGATGTCACATCCCATGTGGATGACATCACACCCCCTCTTAATAACAAAAAATACCCTTATTAAAAATAATGAAAAATATCTCTATGTCCCCTATTTCTATATTTTATATCTTGATAAACCCAAAGTTTCAAAAAATATCTTCTAACCCTGTGGCCACTTTGAACCTATTTATTAACCTAAATAAATGTGAGATAGACATACTCTTTCTAAACCCAATCTTTTCGCTCTTCATTTATATACCCCAAACTTCTCTCTTTCTCTCTCTTCTTGTGTCTCTCTCCTTCCGTATTTTTTCAAACACCTCTCTCTCCTTCCGATAACCTCTCACCTCTATAAAATCCTTCTCTCTCTAGAAGTTTGAGAGAATGACTTTTAGAAAAGGCATGTATTTTTATATTTGTTTGGCATAAAAAAATAGGTTTAAAATAACTTAAGGAGTTAGAAGAAAGAAAATCTACAATTTTTATGCCCCAAGTTATCTTTTAAAACTTTGGATCTATTGTGAAATGAAACTTAAAAATAGGGGATATAAAGATTTTTTTCTTAAACATAATGATTCATGTACAAAACAAAAGTGTAGACGTTTGCAAAATTTGTCAGGTACAATGATATATATATATATATATATATATATGAGGCAAACAAAAAAGTCTATTTAACTATATCTTTGAAGATGGTTATTAGGTTGTGGAGATTACATTTCCAAATTTTGTGTTCAAAAGTATCAATTAGATTTATTCTAAGGGAGTAATGGACAGTATGCACAGTAAATCTTTTCAGCGGCATGTGCGGCAAATGAACAACGAGATAGCGATTTGATGAGAGGGACCGCCATTTGGGTTTCTCGTGGGCTCCATACTTACCTGCCCTTTAGAAATCTGAAGAGTTGCAGACAAAGAAAATCTAGAGAGAGGGACGTTTTGTCAGTACATCCAATGAGGTGAGAGAATGCTAGTTTTTTTATTTTTATTAATTTTTGGGGTGATTGATTGGAGAGAGGGCCCTATTTTTTCTTAAAAATTGAGTCTAGGACGTAGCGTTGCAAACTGTCAAATATTAACTAATTAAGTCTAAGTGTTTTTTCTTTTCTAGGTGTGTATACACATCAGTTAGAGAGCGACCCCACACGATTTGTGACGTTAGATTACATTACCATGGAAACATCACTCGGTTAATTCAAATTGGAAAAAGTTTATATCAATGGTTTAAAAAACGGATAGGTGACCCGGATTGGGCTTCCAAAAAATCGATTCGGATCGGCGAATCGGCGATCCGGATCAAGAATCGGGTGAATCGGTCAGAATAAAGCTTAAAAAAAATTCGAAAAAATTATTAAAATTCATTATAAATATTGTTTTTTAGGAATTCAATAAAAAATGAGGGTACTGC
>NW_006499912.1:3027528-3073840 GCF_000471905.2 Amborella trichopoda | reverse complement strand
TAATGGTTCATGCACCTTCCATAATGTTGATGACTCATCTATGGAATGGATGGTTCAGATCTCTCACCCCACAAGTCACATTGATCAACAGTCCATATTCAATATCAAAAAAGAGGCAAACTATGAGAAACCCTAAAGAAACCCTAGGCCTAAATTTCACTATAAATAAGAATGCTCTCCCCCATCTCTACACACCTCTCTCTCTCCTCCCTAGGGGCCACGCCCCTCTCTCTCTACTCGCTGATTTTCTCCCTTTACTCTCTTCTCTCCTAAAAAGACCCTAGGGGGCACGCCCCAACATAGAGACTCTCTTTCTCTCTCATAATCTAATTTAAGGGTTGGAAAAATTAGGGTTTGAGCCTATTATTTTGGAGTTAGGATTTTGTAGAGATTTAATTGTACTTACCTAGTTTGGCCGAAATTAGCTTTTTCGGTTTGAGATTGAAGCTATACCGCTGATCCCGCGCTATTAGATGTGGTGACTCGGTGTGGGGTGTAAAAAACGGGGTTGAGGCAATCTCCAGCATCTTTTATTTTATTTATTTGTTCTTTTATTTTAGATTCTCAAACACACTATTAGGTTGTATGAAGGGCATCAAGTAGTTGAGATTTATCTTATTGATGTGTTATTTATTTTTGGAATTTCTATTGTTTGTAATAAGACCATCTGTGAGTGATGTTTTTGCCAAAATTATAAGAGGTAATTATTTTTTATATAAAAAAAAAAATTTATTGTATTTCCCTGGCAAAAGATCACATTGGTCTTTTTTTTCATATCCCCCCTCCAATCCCTTTAAATCATGCAAAGTGATCATATACTCTTCATTCCATTTGTTATTTCCTCCACGTATAAATAACTGGAAAACCATTTCCAAGTTTCATTATGCCCCTTTATATTTTAACTAGTATTTTAAAATCCAGCAATTTTCAATCTGCATCGTCGATCTGAATGGGATTCCATCAAGATAGAATCAGTTTTACGATGACATGGGTCCTAGACTTGTTGTTCTCTAAAAGTACCACTTTTCTATATTTTTTTTCCTTTTTATGCTTGTCTAATACTTCCCTACGTTTCCCTAAATCCCCACTATATAAATCCCTATTTTTATTGTTATTTTATTTATTAATTAACATTTTTTGGATCAACAATTCGAACCGATCCAAACCTAATTCAGATTGTTGATCTAGCGATCCGACACGAATTTATCGGTAAACGATCCAACACATGCAGCCGGGTTTTAAAACACTAATTTTAATACATACCCAGCTTGTTAGAGAGAGGAGTAAGGGTTCAACATTGAACTTTTACATAAAAATATAAAATAATAGGATGATCATTTATGAAGGTCCATACACCATTCATCCTTAAGGATGGCCATGGAGATGAAACGTTATTCTATCGGGAAAGGTATTTTGGCCCATAGGTTATTCTTTTTTACTAATGTGAGAAACATTATAGGAAAAGGAAATAAAGTGAGATTTTGGCAAGGGAAATTGTTAAGTGAAAGTCCTCTTAAGAATCGGTTTCCTTTTTTTTTATTCAAAGTTAATTCAAAATGTAAAACAACATATAATAAGGTGGGATATTTGTCGTTCATATAGAAGAGTTGTAAATAATATACTCATTGTTTGAAGCTCCTAAGTTAGTTCTATTATTGTCCTGAAATTGAAGATAAAGTGGTTTGGGAACCTAGTCACAGTAGTAAATTTTCGGTTGGCTCAGCTTACAAATTGTTATATAATGATCGTGTTAGATGGATGGACAAAGAGATTGAAAAAATCTGGGAGTGGCTTATCCTTTTGAAAGTAAGAGTCTTTTATAACTATTGAAATTGAAATTGAAAAAAGTTTTAACTATTAACATGCTACGAAAGTTTTAACTATTAACTATATTGTGAAAGCAGGGGTTTCTTAGTTATCTTTAATAGTTGTCTAGTAGTGTTGTAGAAGTTTGTTGAATTTGTTCTCTTTTCTTGTAATGGCCAGTATTTTTTAACTGTGCTTTGTTGTATCCATGTTATACCATTTGAATGGATATTGTTACTGTTCCTTAAAAAAAAAAAGGTAAGTCTGGCATTGTAACATTCATCTTCAATGCCCATTGTGTAGAATGGATGGTGGATAGGCACTCGGCTGCCATATATACTAGACAACTTCGAATGTAATTTTACTAACTTTATACTACATATAATGCACCTTTAAATTTTTCCAAAAGATGTAATTTTGGTATCGAAAACATTACGATGACTTGAAAATTCATGTTCAACTCTAAAAATAAAATTTATATTTTAAAAAATAATGCAGATCAAGGAAATTCACAAATACTTTACAATCTTGAAAATAGACAGTCCAGATAACGTGTTACAAGATGCATTATTTTAGGACTTCAAATTCTTTATTTTTTTATCCATACATCTCAAGGTCGAGATGATCAATTGGAAGATCTCCCAACTTCATAACACTCTTTTTTTTCACTAGTTTTTTTAGGTGATACTTCAACAGTACAAGGTTACAACCTTATATAAACTTTTTCTTCTTTGTTTTCACCTAATAAATAGCAACACGTCATATGGCTGTCGATTGCAATTAAAAATATGTTCGAGCGCTCATTCTAGAATTTATAGTGATTTTAGAAACCTCTACTTCAAAACTTTTGACAATAGGTTGTTTTTATATTAATAAACATTACTTTAAACTTTCCCTTGTTGTCAATTGAGTGGAAGGCACTGAGCATAATTGTGAGTGATTTGAAACTTTCAAATTTTTTTACTCCAAAACTTTTGACAATAGGTTGCCTTTATATTAATAAAAAGGATTTTAAATTTTCCCTTCTTGTCAACTGAGTGGAGGCACTGAGCATAATCGTGAGCGAATTGAAACTTCCAAAATTTTCAAATCGTTCGACACAAATGAGCACGAAAGTTCGGTAGGAGACCGATTCAGCACACCGGCTCAGCTTTTTAAACACTGGCAGTGGTGCTTAGTATACTATAGGGTCTTGATAAAACTATACCTTTCGATGAACAAGGAAATCCATCTCCAGTAAACTACTACTACTACTGTAACATTGATCATAAGGAGTACATAGAACTTTTTCTGGTGCATGCAGCTATCCCGGCCTTTAATCGAGCAATTAATGTGTTAAGACACTTCATCCTTGCTTTTTTTATTTTTTATTTTTTTTATTTTTTGGGTGAGTGAAAGATATTGAACCTCAAACCTGACCCGTACACGTGCTCGGACGGTGATGGAGTTTTAAGTTGGCTGTCAACAATTTTTATGGCAACATCTGCCCAATGGAGAGATCAGATGCTTGTTGGAATAATAGCCAAAAACCAGAAAACAATTGACTATTGCATCGGACAAATTAAACATTTTCTTCAAAAATTAAAAGAAGTAACGTTTCCTTTTGATTGACATTATCCCTAGGCACACTAGACTGGGCAAGTTCTCATCCACCCAACTACTCCGAAATAGGGTAAAAACTATGAAAAGGTCCCTGGTCTATAGGGGAGGAAAAGCCTTAAGGAACAGTCTGATAAAGGTTGAAAAAATAGCGGGCCAAGGTACTCACATCTCCGTCAATGCGAGTTATTCGGACGAGTTCAAGTTAAAAAATAAAAATAAAGACCAAGTGGTTTGTATAGAGCCGAGGTTCTAACAATCAAAGTAAAGTATACCTTCAAATAGTGTCGAGAAATGTGGTTTCAATACTGCAAATCTTAGTGATAGCTTTAAAATATATTTCCATCTCTAATTATAAAATTTAAAGCTTCAAAAATAGCGTAGATTGAGCAAATTTATGAAAAATAGAAAATCTTGAAAATTGACTGTCCAAAAATGCATTACAAGATGTACTATTTTCAAAACTTGAAATTCATTTTGTTTCTCACGTCCATGCATCATGAGGTCGAGTTGATCAATTTGAGGATAGCAATCTATTCTAGTTAAATTTTTGAGAAGCGCCCTATCTTGATTGTTTAGAGCCTTGCACTTGTATATAAACTTTTTCCAAAAAAAATGTTATATACCATATAACCTCCCTTCCAATATTTAACACTAAACGCAAAATGGCAATACCAGTTAGCAGTCCACCCTTAGTATTCCTATTTACGCAGCTCTTCGTCTTCGTATGCCTCTTTAGTCAAGTGGTCTCGAGTTCGATCCCCAAGGCTGCTGGTTTTTGACATCTGGTTTATTCTACACCTAAAGGACGTCTGCCTTGTTATTTAAGAGGAGTCCTATTGGTTTTGTTATTTAGGAGGAGTCTTATTGGTTTTTTCAAAGTCTTTAGAGGACTTTGTCAAGGGGATCCTCTGTCTCCTTCTTATTTACTATCTATGCTGAATGTTTCAGTTTGATGATGAGTAGGGCAGAGAGTCTGGGTCATTTTACAAGCTTTAAAATCTCTGCCTCAGGTATTAATGTCTCATATTTGCAATATGCAGACGATGCTTTCATTTTTTGTGATGCTAAGTCTATGCGAGTGAAGAACATTGTTAGATTTTTAGAAGTTTGTGTGGGCCTGAAAGTTAATTTTTACAAGTCTCTATGATTGTTATAAATTGCTCAGAGGAGGTGGTAGCGAATCTGGCTAGTGTTATGGTATGTAAGACTGGTTCATTGCCTGTTATATATCTCGCCTTGCCTATTTCTTATTAAAGACTTTCCATTGTTGTCTGTGATAAAGTATTTGAAAGAGTTCAACTCAAACTTGATCTTTGAAAGCATAAGTATTTGTCATTGGGCGGGACTTTAACTTTATTGAAGTCATGTTTGGCTAACCTTCCGAGTTATCAGATGTCCTTGATTAATATACCCGCTTCGATCGCAAAAAAAATTGAAAAGATGATACGGGACTTTCTATGGGGTTCCAGTGGTGAGGCTAGGAAATTTCATTTGCTAAGATGGGATAAAATATGCACTCCAAAGCGGGAAGGAGGTTTGGGTATTCGAAATATTAGAATGGTTAACCTAGCTTTGATGTGCAAATGGTGGTGGCGTAGTCTCCATCTGGAGGACCAATTGTGATACCAAGTTTTATTATCAAAACATGGTATGGATAGACATGACTTTTGGCTTGAGGGTGGAAGAGGTAATGATACCTCTCATGTGTGGAGAGCTATCTTTAATTGCAGGCCTATGATTTCGAGTTACTTTATATGGAATTTAAGCGGTAGCAATCAAATTTTGTTTTGGCACCATAAGTGGCAAGGGGAGTATCCACTTAAGTTTGCTTTTCCAGAGTTATTTAGAATTGTTTCTAAGCCAAACTTAAGGGTAAGTGAAGCGATAGAAAGAACGGGTGATTTGCTTTCATGGGATATTTATTTGACTTATAGCTGATTGAATAATGTGTTGTTGTCTCATTGGTGTGCATTAATGGGGCTGTTGGATAAGGCCTATATTTTACAGAATGATGAAGATGAGATGATATGGCAGATTGAAAGTGATAGTGTTTTTCTGTCAAATCATGTTATAATCTTTTCTTTCATGACTGATGGAGATGGTCTTGCCCTCATATCCTTCAAATTTGGAAGTGGCCAATTCCTCCCACAAAGTTCAAGTTTTTGTTTGGCTAGCTTCTCAGAAGAAAGTCTTGACTATTGATAATTTGATCAAAAGGGAAAAGATATTGTCAAATGTTTGTTTGCCATGCGAGTCAGATGGTGAATCAGGTGCATATTTATTTATTCATTGCCCTTTCACGATGAGAATTTGGCATTGTTTGTTTGGTGTTTTAGAGATAAATTTGGTGCTTCCTCAATTTGTGGAGGGAATTGTCTCGCATTTAGCTTCCTTAATTTGTGGAGGGGATTGTCTCGCATTTAGCTCTACCTCATCTACCTAAGACGGGTAATATAATTTGGAAGATAGCAAAGGGTGTGCTTTTTTAGGAGGTTTGGAATAAGAGAAATAAAAGGACTTTTGATAGGCATCAAATTTTCAATTTGGTCGTGACTATCAATTACAAAGGAGGATGGGTCGTGGCTATCAGTTCAAAGGAGGGATGGGGCATATATGGCTATTAGGTACAAAGGAGGGATGGGGCATATCTCAGTTACAAAGTAGGGCTAGGGTATTTCTCAGGTTAATCTTTTCTCTCTTGGTACTAACATTTGGGCAACCCTGGGTTAGCTGGGATTGGTGGAGTGTTGCGGGATTATCAAGTTAATCTTTTCTCTATTGGTACTAACATTTGGGTAACCCTGGATTAGATGGGATTGGTGGAGTGTTGCGGGATTGTTTTGGGAATGTTTTATTTACCTAACTGGTCTGGTGGAGTGTTGCGGGATTGTTTTGGGAATGTTTTATTTACCTATGCTGATTGCAAACTTTGCTGGGATTGGTGGAGTGTTGCGGGATTGTTTTCAGAATGTTTTATTTACCTATGCTGGTCCGATATTGTTTTGGGAATGTTTTATTTACCTATGCTGATTGCAAACTTTGCTGGGATTGGTGGAGTGTTGCGGGATTGTTTTCAGAATGTTTTATTTACCTATGCTGGTCCGATATTGTTTTGGGAATGTTTTATTTACCTATGCTGGTCCGATAGGTAATGCAACTGCAAACTTTGCTAAGCTTAGTGCTTTCTTTAGTGGATTGAAGATTTTCATCGCTAAAAACTTAAAGTTTAAGTTGCATGATTGAAAGATTCCATGAACATGATGAGATGGTGTAATAAAACTCGAAAGGTCCTTCGGATACTCCATTCTTTATGGTTGGTTGCAAATTATAGATATTGTAGCTACTCTTTCGGTCTCCTTTTCTCATACATGATTAGACGGTGTAATAAAGATCAGAAGGTCCTTTGGGTACTCCATTCTTTATGGTTGGTTGCATATCATAGATATTGTAGCTACTCTTTTGGTCTCCTTTTCCGGTCTCCTTTTCTCATATTTTTAGTGAAGTTTCTTATCTTTATCGTGAAACTAATAGTGTGGTTAGCTACGGGTAAAGCTCATTTATCTTCTCTTATTGTTTCTAATAATGTAATTTTCTTTTTAAAATTATCAATAAAAATTGAAATATTTGTCCAAGTGTTTGTAATGGGGCACATACCCTCGATACTTTTTAAAAAGGATCTGGCCAACACACGATTTGACCGATTTTGAGTAAATAACAATCTATAGAAGATCGACATACAAGGGTGTGTTATGCAGATTCAGGAGATCACCTCGCCCATAGGGCAAGCCAAGTATCTTGGCCGACTCACGCAATCGGCCACCGGTTAGCTTTGGCTGCACCAAGCTCTGCCCATTGGTAAAGCCTGGTTTTGTGTTGGTTTAGTGTTTCTAGTGAATTAAGAAAAACATGAAAAGAAACAGATCAAGAAAGGGGGAAATCATTAGCCATTAGTATAGGTTATCATCATAACCTTTTTCCAACTATTTTAGATCCCACTTACCATATGTTACTTTAATGGCACACATTTTTTTAAAACAACAGGTTCTACAGCCATCACTTCCACACATTGCAGCACATGTTTGATAAGTGGGTAATGCTAAACAACTTTAGGACGCTGTGACTTCCTTTAAGGCTTTATCATTGAAAACCTTTAACATTAACATTGAAAACCATATGTCAAAAAGTGAAAGCAGCATCTTGAGAAGACAACTTCCAATGCCACTCCTCCCCAAGGCCAAACACACCATAAACGAATTGCCTAAATCCATGCATGAAGGAAAATAATTTCACAGAACTTTATTAGAGGGGGTGGTTGAAATATTTGACCTGGAAATTAAAACAACACATCATGAGGCTTACAAATTTTCCTTTTCTTTTGAAATATAACAGAAAATCATGTACGAACATTTTTTTCTCAATGCAACATATTCAACCGCTTTCTCTATATCATGATTGGAGTATATGTAAAACTCATTAGAAAGAATTCATGAGTCAATTTTTCTTGTGCAAGCACATGCGTGACTGATAAAATGCCTTTCACAGATTGCAGATTCTGAAACTACCAAACCAATGAGTAACCATCTACACACTTGTATGCAAGCAACATGGACTTTTAACAGTCACTGCATATGTTGTTGATAGAGTGAGATCAAAACTGGACTTCAAAAAACATTCTATTTTCACGGAAAACATGAAAAAACCATGCCCAAAAGAGTACCAATCTAGAGTACATGGCTCCCATAAGAAACAAATTAAGATATAACCTAAAAAAGAAAAGAAGAAAAGAAAAAGCTTCTGCAAAATTTGCAAGAATGGGTTTCCCTGCAAATACACGCTACCATGCAAAGCATATACTAACCATGCATGCACCACTCTTACAAACAGTTGAAATAGTCTGTTACCACCTCTTACATGTAATATCAACCCAAAAGATCAAGACCCAGCCACAACAATAATTAGTATAGAGAGAAAAAACAGCCCAACTTACCAATTGCCCAAATACCGTTCTCGACTTCCTTAAAGCAGATCAGCAACATTCGAGGGGAGCTCCTCAATGACCACATTGTAGAACCTCTGGATGTCCAAGAGCATCCTCTCATCATCACGAGTGACAAAGTTAATGGCCACACCCTTCCTCCCAAACCGACCACTACGACCAATACGGTGAAGGTAGTTCTCAGGTTGAGTAGGGAGATCATAGTTTATAACAAGGGACACCTGCTGCACATCGATACCACGGGCCAGGAGATCAGTGGTGATGAGGACACGAGATGATCCAGACCTAAACTCTCGCATGATGACGTCCCTGGTGTTTTGGTCCATGTCTCCGTGGGTGGCAGACACAGTGTGGTCACGACTGCGCATCTTGTCGGTGAGCCAGTCGACCTTGCGGCGAGTGTTGACAAAAATCACACTCTGGGTGATAGCTAGGGTCTCGTAAAGGTCGCAAAGGGTGTCGAGTTTCCACTCCTCCCTCTCTACGTTCACATAGAATTGCTTGATACCCTCAAGGGTGAGCTCGTCACGCTTGACAAGGATTCGAACAGGCTTGTTCATGAACTTGCGAGTGATCTCAAGGGCCTCAGGGGGCATTGTAGCTGAGAAGACACCCACTTGGACCTTTGAGGGGAGGAGCTGGAAAATGTCATATATCTGGGGGAGAAAAACCAATTATCAGAAATAGTAATTATTGTTTACTTCCAAGATATCATAAAATTTTCAAAAATCATAAAAACTGGATCATTGAAAACTTAAGGAAAAGCTAGCCAACAATTTTCTAGAGATCTTTTGATCATCTTTTCAAGAAGTTTTCACATAAAAGAAAAAAAATCATGAAATTTAACTAAATCATTAAAAAGGCTAACACATGACTATTGAGTGAAACACAGCAATATCTCCCCGCAAACTTGTTTCATGAATTGCAAAGCACATGATTTTTCTCCTCTCTTTTTCTGAAGAAACATGCATTTTGTATGAGAAAAGAAATATAGTTTTCCACATCTAAACATTACAAGTCCCATGGATGTACTTCTAAAGTGAGAACCCCAGAAAAAAACGCTAGAGTGTTTGCCATTTTTTTGTCACTTTGTTTTTGTGCAAGTAGTTCATTTTCCTTCTTGGAAAACAATGAAAAGAGTGCACAAATATTAAGAGGAACATGTGGCCTGTTTAAGTACACCTCCTTTCCAGTCCCAAACATTGGTAAACTAGTTTCAGAAAGCTGAAAATTCATTACTCAGTAACAGATGGAATACACAAACTATCAATAGTCTCATAACTTGCATAAAGTATGGTAGGTAACTAAAAATATCAAGGAACAACTACGAATATGCAACATGTGCATACATGAACTGTAGACACCAAGTCATACAATCACATATTGAATGTAAACTAGCTTGCAACAATCAGTATAGCAGCATGCAAGCAAGGGAATATGACATTATTAGCATTTTGCAGAGATGGGGAAGAAACCATAGAAACATCATAAAACTCTATAATAATGGCAACATCTAATGCACCATTATTTTCAATCATCGGGGTAACAATACAAAAAAGATACATGATTTAAACTATATTCAGTTAGACTAAAGGATACTGATTTTCTATGTAAAGATTTCAGGCAAGAGCTAGATAGTAGTAGTCAAAAATATTAATGCAAATGTAATAAAATTAGAAAATGCATATGCTAAATAGGTCGATAAAGTTTCCAAGGAAGCAATGATATCCTTAGACAAAACAAAGAATTCATTGAAGTCGGTCTTAACCTAGAAGGAACATATTAAATAGGTCAATAAAGTTTCCAAGGAAGCAATGATATCCTTGGACAAAACAAAGAACTCATTGAAGTCAGTCTTAACCTAGAAGGAATATATTTGAGAACAGAAATCTCAATGCACTCAGAAAATGATGTGAAATGCAGTCGTAGCAGAATAAGGAAGCCCTGGTAGTTTGACAAAACATATCAAACCATGCAAGAACATTAAGACATTAGGAAATAAGAGGCCTAAAAGGAAAAAAAAACGCCAATTTCTAGACCCCCAAAAAAAAAGAGACCAAAAAGTACTGGGAAAGAGGTACATAAGTTGGCCTCTCAAAATGTAGCAGATGGCATGAATGTGACAGCACTGGTGAAGAACACGCATGCAAAAAACCAGGACATTGTCAAGAGACTAAGCTGGAACAAACGATAAATGATTTATTATAAGTTGGTGTCAACATCGGCGTAAGTAAACAAGAAGTTTTGAATAGTGAACCATGAAGTATCATCATCACTAAAACAAAAAATAGAAAAGTAATTTAACAGTGATAAAAGCACAGACCTGATCCTTGAAACCCCTTGAGAGCATTTCATCAGCCTCATCAAGCACAAACATCTTGATGTAATCAGGGCGGAGAGACTGCCTTCGCAACATGTCAAACACACGACCTGGGGTTCCAACAACAACATGCACCCCACTCGAAAGGATGCGCTGATCCTCGCGAACACTGGTTCCACCAACACAAGCATGAACTTTGACACCCAAATAATCACCAAGTGCACGCATAACCTTCTCAATCTGTTGTGCAAGTTCTCGAGTGGGAGCAAGAACCAAAGCCTGGCATTCCAATAAGCCATAATCAAGCTGTTGAAGAATTCCAGAGCAGAAAGTAGCTGTCTTCCCAGTACCCGACTGTGCCTGCTGAATCACATCAAGTCCCTTGCAGAATGGCACAATCCCCCTCTGCTGGATAGCAGAAGGCTTTTCGAAACCTTATAAAATGAAAGAAAAGGTTCAGCAGATCCTCTCACTCCATAAAAGGGTATTCCAATAAAGCATGGAGCAAAAGAAACTATCATGAATGAAGAACTTTTACCATAAGCATAAATGCCTCTAAGAAGGTTCTCTTGAAGACCCATCGAATCAAAACTTTCAAAAACCTCATCATATGAGGCAAAGAAATCCTCTCCATCAGCTTGAAGCCTGAAATAACCAATGTATCGACAGACTGTAAACAAAACCATTTATCTCTGGACAAATAAAAGGTGAGCCAGAGGCAAAAGGAACATTCGACTGAGATAACACTTACAATTCACTCATCTTTGCATCATACTGACGAGCATCAAATTGTGACCCTTCTGGTGCCAAAGCCATGATTGCAAACTGCAATAGAAACTTGTGAGATCCTAATAAATGCAAAATTTACCAAAGATTGACATTATGTTTAAGAAAAACATAATTGTGTTGAAGAAAGGAAAAAGCCCCAGATTTTAACAACGTTATCAAGCTAAAACCTGACACCATTGATTAAAAGACACTTTAAAACCTCTAGCACATAATACTGAGCATGTGCTTCTATTTACTACAACTCTTCAAAAATAAAAAAAATTATAAAATTATAAAATTATAAAAAAAAAAGTCTACAAATTAGTTCCATTCAGTTTATAGAACTAATTGATTCATCAGAATCAAATCTAATAGCAAGAAAAACCAAAGCGGAGGAGTGGCCATAATAAAAGCACGATTTTGATAGCCAGGACAACACCAAAACAGAGGCAGAAAATAAAGAGCACAGCCCAGGGAGAATTTCAGATATTCAATCCCTTGACAAATATCATCTCAAAGATTTGTGGAATATAAAAGCACATAATTTGGGAGCAATGAATAAGATCACTTTTCCTGGCCGGCATCGAGGCAGGCCAGAAAAATTAAATCACAAAATGTAGAGATCTGCCCAGGAAGAGTACTTCCAGCATATGGTGAGTGCAGGACAGAACAGCAAACAATCATAAATAAAGCCATTATACATCAAGAGATATTCCCCATCCTCCACAACACAAGAGAGAGAGAGGGGGAGGGAGGGAGGGAGGGAGCCAGCAATTGGTCATCTTGGCCTTAACTACATGTTACCCATCCACATCCAACAATACTGGCCAATTATGTTTTGCACAATTCCAACACTAATGAATTACATTAGAAAGGAAAACAACAATAATCTATCAGAACTACAAGTGACAGACTAAGATCCAATACAAATTCTAAGCAAACAATAATGTCAAAGTTCCAGTAAACAAATCTTGATTAATACAAATATCAAAGGCATATGCTGCAAAATAATTTACTTACTTGCTTTTATTGCCACATCCCAAGGATAAACGAGCCGCGCTCTAAATCATTCTACAAAGAACATTCCTGCTTCTTAACATTATGTTTTCACTTCCACCAATTTTAGCAATGTCATTTCCAGTAAAACTTCTGACTATTCCTATGTTTACTATCCTCGCTGTTTCCAGGGCGAAGACAGCTGCACCCGATGATGGAATGAGAAACAATACTTCTAACTACATTTTTCATTCGATTCTGCTCTTCTACTGAATCATAGAGTTTCTAAGTGCCTATACATGAATATATATATTTTTTCAAATATTTACACATGAATAATTAATATGCCCATCATGTTATTTATGTTACGCATTCATAAAAGAACCAACTCCTTGTCTAATTCATGAATATTATTATACTCCCCAAATGTGTAACAAATCCCCATCTAGACTTCAAACACCCACAATTATGCATACACAAGCAACTTCCTACATGCAAATACAAAGATCAGTTCATCAAATAATAGTGACCCTTTGACACCTAAAAATGGAACCTGATTGACTGCATAGTATAGTGCAGACAGTGAACAGAGATTTCATCATGCATAATAACTTATTTATATCCAGATAATCTCCAACATTTGAGGATTTTATTAAAATACAAATTCTTCTGTAGTGATTAGGAAGCTAATTCCCCATACAAGAAGTAATAAAACAACTAGTATAACTGGCAAATAAGAGCAAATAGAAGAACTTTCCATGACAGATCACAATGAAATATCATGTGTATGACTAGGCAAAGATATATATAATTTTTTTATTCATTGTGTATGACAAGGCAAAGATACATATAATTTTTCTAAGAGTTCACTTGTATATAGATTCATAGAAATAGTACAAAAAGGTAAATGATAAGAGAGTGAATACAAATATTTTAAAAAATAATGAGATAGCAATAGAAAAGCTTTCAAAAAAATGGACATAAAAGGTAGAATCATTGTATGTATCATAAATAAAGAAGGTATCTTGTATCCCAAAAACGATCCAAAGGACCACCCACTAAGTAACCTTCAAAATCAAATGAGCAGAAAAGACGGAGCTAAACTATGATAACCTCGATAAACAAAACAATGCGGTCGCCTAAACATTTCAAGAAAAAACCTAAATGATTATACCATGCAAGAAAAATAGAAATCGTGGGATAAAATGAGCATCCTGTACTATCTACATAAAATTATATTCTACAATGGATGAACAGTATAACAGTTTGGAAATAATTCAACCAGTCCTCTCAGAATGTGACCTTATGACTTTGTAGTAGTATAATTTGATTATGTAGTAATTAAATACATATCTCATTATGAATCTAAAGAAAAAGCTTCAAAGACATTGTAATACCAACTTTTAAAACAATAATTTCAAACACTTTCCTGCCAAAGTTTACTTAGGCAATAGACCTCCCACAAACATTGGCAACCATGGTAAAGGTTGAGGGATTTCATTGTATAGAGACCTACTTATGTTAACAGCATCATATTTCATAAATCATAAACAACAAATTCATACATTGTGCTGGCCCAAAAGTTCAATGAAAGAGTAATTTAGCTGCAGCATAAGTTTAGTAAAACAGTAACCAAATACTCCAAACTCACTCAAGAAATCCAAAAATTAAATATATTGCAGAAAGTTTCATATTGGGATCAGTTCATCCAAACTGAGCTAGGTAATCTAATCAAATACAAACACAGACAGGTTCCAAAAAGGCCCAAAAATTTGCAAATCATCGGTTCTATAATAGAAGTTGGATTTTCCAAGAACAGAATACATCAGAGAGAATTCTGAACAGCTGTACTGTGGGCACCCAACACCCAGTTCTGAGCTAACATGGGCCCTTTTTCCTTATTCAATTTTTAAAGATGTCCAAAAGGGCAAAGGGGGTAATTTCCACCCCCAAAAAAGGTTTAAATATGGGGTTATTTTCTTCCATAAGCCCTCAATTTCATTTCTTTTTTTTTTGATAATCGGCCAACGTTTTAAAAAGAAGGGGAGTTGCATACTATTTAAGAAAGATAGAGGCAGCCCACATCCTGGGTGCTCAGACTAAGAGATGAAGGAAGAGATGAAAGAGATGAAGGAGGGAGAGAGACCCGGAGGGATGGGGGAGAGGAAAGAAAAATACAGATACTATAGCATTAGAAATATAAAAAAAAAAACTATAAAAAACTTAAACCCGCAAAGCATGAGAACCATAGACATAGGTACTCTTAGCTATACCTATTTCTGAGAATCAAAAGTATTGCCAAGAGAGTTGGAGACTATTACTAATACAATCTATCATTTTGGCCTAGCGCTTTTTGAAACCTTGATCTCTAATAAGAATCTGGAAAAAGAATAATCAAAGCAATTAACAACAAAAAATTCATAAAATCACCAGAAGCCCTAATTTCCTCTCCAGATTAGCAATCGAAGTTATCAACAAGAGAAAGGAAAAAGTACTGATTATACTACCAGAAACCCTAATTCTTATTCACTTATAGCATAAAGTATATTACAAAAGAAGATAATACGAAACACAATCCGCTTTATACCATAAATTCAAATCTGCTATCAGTTCATTAATAAAAACGTAAAACCCTAGGTCCTGTAAGCACAAAACCTGTCTCTCCAAACAAATTGAACATTATTTTTCTGATGAACTCGAAACAAACCGAACATAAAAATAGCCAAAACATCGGATCATACCCAAAACCCTAATTTCAAAACAATCCAAAACCCTAATTTCAGTCAAATATCCAAACCAGAATAAAGGCAGAAGTCTCTTCAAATAAAAAATAAATAAATAATTTTGGAACCACTTTAATAGTTCGATACCAATCAAAAAGCTTGCACCAATTAGTCCAAATAGAAAAAAAATCCTAATTCAATACCCCAGAAAGGGGTCTATTCACAGGAGATCCATTGCATTAAAAACTAAACTTGAAATCAGAGAATCGATCTAATCAGTTATTTCAGGTCTATTATTTGATCGGTGGGATCTCAAGTGAAAATAAACCATGCCTCCAATAAATACAGCTAAGATCAATAGCGAGATAAAGCTAGGGCAGAGGAGTAAATTCAACTCGCAAAAGTAAAATCCATCAATAGAGTCGAAACCTTCGGAAAAATTAGTGAGATAAAATCTAGATACTACCCATCTTAGATGATACAGATAAGGAATAAAAATGGAGAAAGAGATTGAGAGAGAGATCACCCAGAAAAGGAATCAAAAAGGAGAAAGAGATTGAGGGAGAGATCACCTGAGAGAGAGATAAAGGAGCGGTAGAGAGAAAAAGTTAGGGCAGAGAAGTAAGATCTCCGCCGCGAAGCTTCAGAAGAGAATCAAAACCAGAAGTTATGAAGGGGAGATATGAAATAAATAAAGGGCAAAAGTTGGGGGGGATAAATCCCAAGACTTTCCAACCCTAAAACAATGGGCAAAGCGTGCACGTGTGTATGAGATGCACGTATTTCGTACGTTGCCCATGTATATCCTGATTTGTATAATGAGACTATACAAAATCAAAGATAATTATAGCACAGTTTTAAAATCAAAGATTTTATACAATGTAACTATTTATCTTTGTGATCGCATTACTTATAAATGTTGAGTATAACATCTGATAGCTCGAGAAATTTTTTTTTGAATTTTGAACTTGGTTAATAGAATAAATGCGGCCACTCAATTTCGCATCCAATGGTCAACGATACCTTGTACTAAAAATAAATGCTTTCATTCTATGTTTTTCCTTAAAATCAAGTGATATCCAATTGGGATTGTCAATTGGATGGAAATTGGTCAGGATCGAATCAATTCGGGAATGATATGGATCCTAGCTTGGTCCCATTTAAAATTACCTTATTTGTTTATGTTGTTTTTAAGTTTATTCGATATTTTTTTAGATTCTATATAGGAAAAGGTTTCTATACTTCCCTGCTATATAGAAGTTCTATACTCCTCCATCCATCCTTCAAATTTAGATCAAATAAGTCATTGACCATTTAATCTAGATCCGACGCCTCATAGTATTTCTTGTTTAGTATTTATTCTACAAATTGTATGGATATGAAATTTGGTAAGTGCCGGAATCTCAATAGGCCACATCTAAAACAACATTTATAATTAAATAAAATGATCAAAATACTTGTAAAACTTTCAGGGGTATTTTGATCAATTTATTTTGTCGAGAATAGTTATTTATAGTTTTTGAATGTGTAAGTTTAAGAGAGGAGTGGGCACCCAAAATTTAGTGTCAAAATGTTTTCTAAAAAATAAAATTGAAAATAAAATAATGTAGAAATATGACACTGTAATTGGATCCATCTGAAGCGTTCATTCGGATCTGACTGATAGGTAAGGGGAAGTACATAACAATCATACATTAGGGGGAGTATGGAAAACCTTCCCCTCTTTATATCCCCACCCCATAAATTTGTATTTTAATTTATGTCTTTAACATTTTGGATCTCTGATTTGCACCAATCTAGACCTGATCTTATTGCCAATTCAACGATAAGATATAGGTCTACGAGTGAACAATCTGCCCACCGATCGGGGTTTTGAAACACTAATTAATGGTGGCATTATGACCTTAGGCTTGTATACAATGGATATCCCTAAACAACTTAGAAGCTTAGCAAAAAAAAGTTTCTAAAAAAAAAAGGGTTCATACACATAGACCATTTACATTTGGTACAAAGTTACAATCGCTCTTACAGCCATATACCAAATCGAATGATTTAACAGTTCAAGAAAAAAAAAAATTGGATTTTAAATATTGCCAAATAACACATTCTACTTGATTGCATTATTCTTGGCTGTCGTATTTAATATCTAACAGCTAAAAGTAATCATGGCCACCATGTACCTAATAAATTTTTTGCAATTTGTAAACTTGCATTGAGTACATTGTTCTATTTACACTCTTTTCTTTGTTCTAAATATCAATTTACCTTATAAGAATGGTAACGGTTGGATATGAAATTCAACAACCTAAGTTGTGTCACAAAGTTCCATAACACACTCTATATTTCTTTATATTATTCTTAGCAAAAAAAAGGGAAATTTAATATGTAATGACCAAAAGTAAGTGTGGCTTTCTTGTACGAAGTAAATTTTCTACAATTGTAAGTTTCTTATAACTAGTAAATTGTCTTATTGTATAGTTTTTTATTTTTTGATTTTTTTGCTATATATTATATATGAATGGAACTCTAAACATCACATTACGATACTCATCTAAAATTGATCACGCATGATCCCTATCATTCCTAAATTATGTTATACATACACCAATTATAGTATACTGTTCCTTTTATTTAGACATAGTCAAATGGAAAGACTACAGACACCCCCCTAAAAAAATTTCACCAAGGAAATCCCCAGAGTTTGTAACCTTGAACCATATGAATTTTAATCCAGTGAATCTTAATGCACCATAGTCTATAATCCACAATCCCTAAAAAAATACTAAATTAAAGAAACCAATGTAACATCTTTTCATCTTTCTATAGGGATATCCTGGTTGATCCATATTCATCCAAAATAGTATAAAGATGCTCAGAAAACATAAATTGCAAGAATTGGATTCAATGGGGAATCCAGAATGATCTAGGGGAAAATCGGAATTAGCAATGCATATCGCATCACTATCCTAATTTTTTTTGCAAAATTATAGAATTTCTAAGGATTTTTGGTCTTGGTCAAATATTCTACACACTTCTAGATCCTGTTTGGCTCCGAATTTGACCCAATCCATAACCCCATCAAACCTAATCGTAATAGAATTAGAATTTCAAAGACAAACTTAGGGCTTTAATCCTAGTAAGATTAGTGCCCCAAATTGAAGCCTATATGAACTCCTCTAGCCGCCCATAATTCATCATCTGAAACTCATAAGAAAAAATTAAAAATTCCTGGGAAACCCTTTAGGTTACAATAAACTCTAGAAGCTAGGAATCCCTAGAAACCGTAGTTTAAAAACGCTATGGCAAATCTCCTCAAAGTTTCCACCAAAACTCTCTAAAAATCTTCAATTCAGAGAAAACTTATTCCAAGAAAATTCTCTTAAGGGAAATTTAAGGCACAAAGGTGCAAATCTTTGGATCAGTGATCGATTTCTAGGTTTTGTCGTCTTGATACGAGCCTTGACTTCGAGTTTCAAATGTCTCGAGCCAAGGTTTAAGTAAACTTTCTATCTTTTCTTTAGTTTAGTTTCAATTGATTTTAGGTTTTTTATTTTGTTTTCTTGTTTCTCAGTTTCTTTCCTTGAGTTTTTGTGTGATTTTACACCGATGTTGCTGGCGGTTCTTAGAGATGGTTGATCTTTTGAAATCAGTCTTTGACCGTACTTCGACATTATCTGAGATTTAATTCTTTACTTAAAAGCAAAGATCAGAAAGGGTTTCTGCTGAGATTCTCCCATATTTTAGTTATAACTAAATACAATGTATAATTAGGGTTTGGTTACTTCTATTAGCAATGGAAGTCATTGATTTAAAATATAAAGTGGGGTTTTAAGAATAAGTGTCAAAAAAAAAAAAGAAGGTAAACGACTCCTTCAAAGAGTCACACTCTATCTTGAATTGCCTCTTTTTTTTTTTTAAGGGAAAGTTTTAAAATGATTATGAATGACAAGGTTTTTTAAAGTAAATTAAAGTTACATATGGGGGTGGGAGCAGGCAAGGCCTAGACAAACCCAGGCTCACCATGTTAATCTAATGATTTCTACATTCAGGATTGGCCTAGCCCAAGCCCATAGGCCCTACAAAAGGGGCCCAACCCAACCCACAGGTCCAACAAACACTATTTTGCACCCCTATTAAACTGAAAAGTCATATAATAGAGTATGGGGGCCCTAAATAATAACCTCACAATAGGCAATGAAAATACATACAAATATAGCAAATATTCCCCAAACAATAGTCACAACATTACTGAATCCAAATTGAATAGTTCGAGATGTGGTGAACAACATTCTCAATATCAAATTGCTTCAACATATTTAAGAGTTTCATGAATAATACGAGAGATCACTTTTGGTAGCGAACAAGTACATGTAGCAAAAGAACAAACTCATCGGATTAAAATAGTGGCTTTTATGTAGGGGTGCGGTTTGTATAGACTATGGAGCTCATGCTCTAAACAATCAAATTAGAGCCTACCTTCAAATAGTATCGAGAAATGTGGTTTCAATACTGGAAATCTTTGTGATAGCCTTAAAATATATTTTCATTTTTATTTATGAAGTTTAAAGCTTAAAAAATAGTGTAGATCGACAGTCTATGAAAACTTGAAAATTGACGGTTCAAAAATACATTACAAAATACACTATTTCCAAAACTTGAAATCCATTTTTTTCTTAGGTCCACTCATCTTGATGTTGAGATGATCAACTTGAGGATATTTGGGTATCAAAACAACATCTTCTAGTGAAACTTTTGTGGTCAGCTCCAATTTGACTGTTTAGAGCCTCAGCTCTATATAAACTTTTCCCTAGAAAAGATTGAGGCAAACACCCCTGCAAACAAAGTCTAGTGTGAAGTGATGTTAAGAGAGAGTGTGCAGCCCCCTTGCACCCTGCTGCTAGTGAGAAATAAAGAGGATGCAGTAGCCTACTAAGGGCAAGTGATGATTTTGGGATAATTGCATCTATGATGCATTATCTAAAGTTATGGTAAATAACTTTGTTTCAATATTCTAGTGAAGTAATAGGTCAAAAGAGAACCACAACAACAATATCCCTTGTATGAGGAGATGGTACAAGACAAAACTAAGGATTTGTTTTTGCAATAGCTATGTGTCATTTATATTAGGAAAATTGTTTCATGCGGGCTGGTCCGCATTTCTACAATATGCGGCCCAAAGGTATAAAGCATCCATCTTAAAAATGGATACAAATAGGTGGTCCACCTAAAAACAAGTGTAACTAACGGTCCAAATGTTTTCTTAATATAATTATTATGTATAGTTTTGAATTTTTTTTTCCGTATTCATGATCTCCATGTTAAAGATTTTATATTCTCTCAATTTTAACATCAAATTACATTTAAAAAAAACATTTATTGCCAACCCCGCATTTCTACAATACGTGGGCTGGATGCATAAAAACCACGTCCTTTATATAATTAGACAAGCAAAGAGAACATTGCTTATGGTATGAAAATCATATGTTACTGGCATGTTTAATGTCACTAAAGAATTCTATCTAGATCATCGTGCAAGTTCCTCTCCTTAGTAAGTTTTCCTTGAGAATTTATGGTATTACAAGAAGGAAAAAGTTTATATAAGGATGCAACTTTATAATGTAGAACTACGGATGCACGTCAAAAATCCATCAGAAAAGGTAGTTTTAATGTTGAAAAACCCTTTGATTGATCATCTCGACATCGAGATGTATGACCATGAAAAATAAAAAGATTTTAAGTCTCAGAAATAGTGCATTTTACAACATATTATCTACACCATCCATTTTCAAGATTTTCATATGTTTATAGTCTACTTGATTTTACCATTTTTTAAATTTAAAATTTTATAATTATATTTAAAAATAGATTTTGAGATAATCCTAAGAACATTTTACATCAAAATTATATACCATGATAAAATTTAAAGGTGCACCTTACCTCTACAGCTACGGTTGCATCCGTATGCCAACAGCACCCTTGCGAGAAACCATCATATGTAAAATAGATTTTCTTCAAAAAATGAATGAGAAAAAGTGAAAACTAGCAAATTTAAATTTGATTGAGGCAAATTTTCTGCCTGACCATGGCAAAATGCAAGGGACATAGAAAATACGCATAAATCGAACCGATAACTTTCCATAATAAAGGGTTATTTATAGAGGCTTTTGTGTGACTGCGGGAACTGTATTATCACACAAAAAAACATAATGCAACCGCAAAATGACATGTGTTTTTGTAATGTCAAGCCTCATAAAGGGTAAGGACCCAAATCCCCATTGACTTATCACTTTTACTAAATCCATCGTGGTATGAGGTTCCCTATGATCAGAGCTGCTTGACCATTGCAAACTTTCAAATTGATCCGAATAGGTATCATAGGCCACGATTTTATTCCATAATTCAAGTCATGGTCCGTAGAGATCGTAGGTGATCTATAGTAGTCGTTGTATACTGTGCATGACCCCTAGATCTGTAATTCACCTCTTCAACATTGTCTGATCTGCCTAATTGTGGCTAACTTTATGATCTTAATAATGATCTTAATAATGATCCCGAAAGACCGAGATTGATCCATGGAGACCAAGGCATACTCCTTGAGGATTTTGTTATATGATCTTAATAATGATCCCGAAAGACCTAGATTGATCCATGGAGAAAATGGCATACTCGTTGAGGATTATAGGGATGCTTCTAACTCATTGAGTTTAATTGCTTCAAATTTCCGAATAATCTAAAATTTTCTTTATTTTGTATCTTGATCGACATGGACCATATTATAGTCCGAACATCCTAGAAAACCATGGTGAGCATCTCCACTGCGAATCTGCCTATCCACACCAACCTTTGAAAACAATAAAAAAAATGGTTTGAAACACTACTATTTTTTAAAATTAAAAATTAAAAATATTAAATATATATATACTCTATGAACCAACTAATAATCTTAGAGAGAAAAGTTTAGCAGGTTTGTGGGAGATAAGGGAGGGTTTTAGAGATATAGGGAGTTGCATGAGAGGAGGAGAGGGAGAACAAATAGAATGGAAGGGGCCATATATGAAAAGTATTATGTACTAATGTTTATGATCGTGCAAGAAGGTCACAATACAAAAATTGGGAAATTTATCGAAAATATGTATAAGAAATAAACTATTTAAAATTTGGGTGCGGTTTGTATAGAGCCTAGGCTCTAAACCATCAAGTTAGAGCCTACCTTCAAATAGTATCGAGAAATATGGTTTTAATATTGAAAATCTTTGTGATAGCCTTAAAATATATTTTATATTTATTTATAAAGTTTAAAGCTTTAAAAATAGTATAGATCGACATATCAATGAAAACTTGAAAATCTTGAAAATTGACTATTCAAAAATGTGTTACAAAATACACTATTTTCAAAACTTGAAATCCATTTTTTTTCTCATGTCCATGCATATCGATGTCGAGATGATCGATTTGCATATATTTGGGCGTCAAAACAAGCTCTTCTAATGAAATTTTTGATGTAGGCTCAAATTTGATTGTTTAGAACCTCAGCTCTATATAAACTTTTCTCTTAAAATTTTACACTGATCTTTTCGTTTAATTTCAAATAACCTTTCAAATTACTCACGAACATGTATTGAAATATTTGAAAAAACGTGAACTATTAAATTGTTGAAAATTTAGGTGTAGTTTGATAAATTCTAAACAAATTTGACAACTTAGAGTGTGTCACAAAGCTCAAGAAAATTCTTTTGGTCTTTGAACGTAGTCAATGATACAACTTCAACAACTTGATTTTACATCTAACAGCCAAAAGCACTTTCGACCTCCTCCTACCAAAAGTAACAGTTCTTATCAGTTACAAAAAGTATACCTAATATATGGGGTGGATTTACAATGATTTTCTTTAATATTCATTGTTTCTGAAATCAAAGTTTTAAAAAAATAGATAGGTGACCTGGATTGGGCACCCTAAAAACTGGGTCTGAGTGGTGGATTGGTGATCTGGATTCTTCAAAAAAAAATTGCGAGAGGTATACCTTGATCGTGGTGGTATACCTTGATCGTACTTAGACGACGTTTGTGGTGGTATACCTTGATCGTACTTGGACGACGTTTGTGGTGGTATACCTTGATCGTGGTCTATAGCCATTCGTTAAACGACCACGTTAGCCACCTCCAGACCGTTTTTAGGTATTAAGGAAAAGAGAAATGCTCCTTTGGCCAAATGCCTGTTCTTAGGGCATTTGATAGGAGGGCTTTTGTCGAATGGGCGAAATCAGAGCCGAGTAGCAAGCACCTACCAAGGTGAGTGAGGTAAGGCTAAGATCGTTTTTAGTGCTCGTGAACTATTACCGAAGATGAATCTCTGGTTAGTCGAAGAAAAAAGAGGGTTGCTCCACTCACAAATCTCCTAAAGAAGGACCAATCATGGCACTAGTCGGAAGAGTGTCAAAGAGCTTTTGAGGACAGGACCTAAAGCAGGCAGTGATTGATGACCCGCAGTTGCCAGATGACACTAAGCCATTTGAAATACACATGGATGTATCAAACTATGCCATCGGCGGTGTACTAGTACAAGAAGGTCACCCTATTGCATAATGAGAGCCGAAAGCTCAATGAGACCAGTCCAAAGTGAAGGAGATGACAACAATAGTGCACTACTTGAGAACTTGGAGGCATGCACTACTTGCTTGAGTCCCGATTCGTGGTCAAGACGAGTGGTGATGACCTGACCCAGAAAAAGGGGCACGGTGGCAAGACTTTTTGGCTGAGTTTGATATGGTGCTTGGGTATAAGCCTGGATTGGACGGACCAACCAAGTGGCGGATGCCTTAAGTAAGTAGGATAGGAAGGTGGAACTCGCATAAATTAAGTGTGAGGAAGTGGCAGCCACCAGCAAGCAGGGACACGATGGGCAATGGGCAAGCATATCCTTGGACTGAATTTATAGCTTGCCAAAGGTGGGGGAGTTAGGGTCCGGTTGTGGTGGACAGGTTCTCAAAGCACGCTACCTTCATCCCCGCACCATTGAATTGCACAGCTTCAAAGGCGGCCCTGCTCTATGTAAAGCATGTGGTTCAGTATTTGGGGATACCCCAAACAAGCATAGGTGACCGAAAAATATAGACAACTCCCAATTCTGCTTCAATATCCATATATTTTTGGGAGTGCTACATTTTGTACTTTCATTATTCTGTAAGAATATATAAATATTGAGATGTTATTTCCCTGTCTAGATGTCTGTTGGCTATTGAAATCTTAGAGTTATCAAACTCTAAAATTCCTATTCAAGATTGCCCCTCTCTCTATCAATTTTGGTTATGGCCCTTAGCAGAGAAACATAGGCAACTCCAAGATACAATTAAAATGTTAAAGATTATTTGAGTTCGTTGAAAACTTAAATGTAGTTTCCTCAAGTTAGAAACTTAAATGCATCAAGCTTGTTTTCTTTTCTTCTAAGTTTGCACAATATACATATATTTTTACGTGGTTTCAGTTTGATGCAAAAACTGTGTTTCATTTTTAACAATTCCAATCACATAGTTGTTGTTGATCCATATTATATCATTCAATTAACACTCAAAAAATAATTATCAACATTATAAAAAAAAGAAAATATCTCCATATCATTTATTGTTAGGTTTCATTTCTTGATAAACACAAGGTTTTAAAAGATATCTTCTAACCCTTGACCACTTTAAACCTATTTTTTAACTTAAACAAATGTAAGAAAGACATGATCTTTCTAAACTCAATCATTTCTCTCTCTTCAATTCTATACCCCACGCTTCTCTCTTTCTCTCTTCATGCGCCTCTAATTCTCTCTCTCCTCCCGTATTTCTCTAAGCATCTCTCTCTCCTCTGGGTAACCTCTCACCTCCATGAAGCTCTTTTCTCTCTCTCTCTCTCTCTTTCTCTAGAAGTTTAGGAGGATACTTTTAGAAAAGCATGTCTTTTTAGATTTGTTTGGCCTAAAAAAACAGGTTTAAATTAGCTCAAGGGTTACAAGAAGCAAAATATACAATTTTTATGTCCCAATATATCTTTTAAAACCTTGGATCTATTGTGCAATGAAACATAAAAATAGAGGATACGGAGATATTTTTCCTAAAAAAAGTATAAGTGATATAAGCTTTCAACATTTTCATCTACAACAAATAAGTTACTCGATTAGGATTGAATGAAAAAAATATGCAGTGCAAGATATAAACACAACCAAGAAAAATGAAACATTTATATCCCCCGTGTGAATAAAGTATTAAATATATACAATAGCTATCTTATCTACTAGTATTGATATTTATTACCTATATTATAGTCTTTTTATGTCCCTCGCAAAAAAAAGAAGCTGGGTGAGCAAGGGAGAAAGAAATGTCCCACATCAGGGAGGCAATGAGTTTTATAAAAGCGGCACTCTCTCAACCTCAAGCAAATAATCATTGAAGCCTCTTAGGCATTGGGCCCAACGGTAATGCAAGCCATCTACAACCGACTTTCTGATTTAAAAATTTGATATTTAGGAGTTTTTGGGAGTGAAAGGGACTCTCCCACAAATTATGGAAGACTCGTCTTCTATTATTTTTTATAGAAAAGAGGTCTTCCAAAAATGAACTCATTTTAACACTAAAAAAAGGCTGCATGGGAGGTCGCCTTTCCACTTTACAACTTCCACACAGTAACATCAAACATGAAAGTGAGACATTTAACTCCCAGTTCCAAAAACTTCCACTTATCAAACACGCCTTGAAAGATTACATTGGAAATTCATTGGACAGAATGGGTATGGGCTAAGCTCGAAGTGGCCGGTTCTAGGGGAGGGCATAGAGAACTGGTATGGTCAACTCGGACTGGCCAGTTCGATTATGGGTCGAGGGCATAATCAGTTTTTATGACAGAACCAGTATGGACTAAGCTCGAACTGGCGGGTTTTGGGGGACGGCATAACCAAATTATCCATATAATTGTGAGAATGGATCGCCCTAGATTATTTATGACATAACCGGTATGAACTAAGCTCGAACTGGCAGGTTTTGGGGTGAGGGCATAACCAATTATCCATATATTGCAGGAATGGATCACCCTAGATGATTTTCAATCCAGATTGGGCAATTCTAATCGATTCTAATATAGGTTGGCCATTTTCAAACACAAGCTAAAATGTATTTTTGGGCACAAGGGTCCAAAATGCAAGCTTTTGATGCAAGCACTTGCACTTCCCTTTTCTTCGTTTAGAATCGCAACACAGCAAGGACAAATTTTCCCTCCTATGACTGAACATGTCACACCTATAGTTAGCAAGTTTATCGGATTAAAACACGAAAAAACTCTAATGTTTTTAAAATCGGTTTAAAACTCTTTCTCATAAGCTCTTCAGAAAAAATCATGTTTCTTTTGTGGAGCCAATATAAAAGCATTTATCTTTTCAAACAAACTTCTTCATTGTAACTTTACTCTTTTATTCATTGATTTGATATCTTTGGATTTTTTTTTTTTTGGCATAAGCACATTAAAATGAGATTAAATTAAGAATCTTGATATAATAAAAAATCCCATCAACGGCTTTCATAAAAAATTTTCTTCTCTTCAAATAAGATACTAGCAATGTATTTCCCGAGAAAAAAATCTCCCAAAAAAACTAATATATCAAAATAATAGGTAGAATTAGAGGAAGAATAATTGATTGAGAAATTTTCTTTTTTTCTAAACCAAGAGCACCATTACAAAGAGGGAGAGAGAAAGAGATATTTACTTATAACTAGAGATTTAGACTTGGGAATTAGAGCTGACATTCAAACATTTAGGTTTGGGTTTGCTTACACAAATTGCGCAGTACAAGTAGGTCTTTTGTTACTTTTTCTTTATATATAGAAGTTTAATTAATTTTGTATACTTAATTTTACTTTTTTTGAAATTTTTTGTTATTTCAATGATGTATACAACATAACAATTTGAATGGACAATTGTTTCACTTTTAATAGATTTTGTGTTTATTATTTTAATTGTGATACTATACTAAGTGGTTTCTTTGTTAACCCAACAAGGATCCTATACCTTGGGTTGCAAAACTTTTTATTGATTAATGTGATTGTTGTGTTTATTATTGTTGTTACTGATCATAGTATGCCCCCAATAAATTGTTTATACTTTCTGTCATGTTGTATTAAATCATTTAGACAAAAAATTTACCAAGTATAATTATAAATAGTACCAAGTCCATACCATTATTATTCAATGACTTTAATGTAACCTTACAATAATTGTAGGTCACAATTCTATCAGATGTTATTTTTACATATCCGGTTGTTTCACTCCATTTTTTTTCTTCTGACAGAAAGGGACTGGCCAAGAATTTGTCAGGCTTATACTGAAGCAGAAAGCGGAGGGTCGGGTCCCGTGGCTTCAAAAAAAGAGGTTGATCTAGATGTGTAGGACCTATCTAGATTGTAGTTCGCGCCTTTCCCCTTGTTCGTGGGTAGGCTCGAACGTTGCGATACTCGTTGCCAGTTAACTCAAAAATATTGACAATTATGTTACCTAATTTTTGGCAAATCATATTTTTTCCCGATTTTATACCTCCAACTTCTTGACCAAAACTAATTTATTACCAATAATTTAGTTTACTGATAATTTAATCAAATTTTCACTTTTTTCTAGTTGGAGGGCGTGTTTACCCTTAAGCCAATTAAGGCCCTTTCCTATCCAATTAACCTTTCACCTCAACTAAAAACCAATGTGCACCGGAAATTGGAAGCAAGAAAGAGTTACAACCCGTACCATATGTCTCATGTGCAAGTGGAATCGAAATTGCCATATTTATTTATTACAAGATACTTCCTAATGAAACATATTTATGTGGCAATAGGATTTAAATATAACAAGCCCTTTTTCGTTTTATACATGGTCACAATTACATGTGGTTGTCTGATGTGCTACCCAATAGCACACATAGTCCAAAGTCTGGGAAAATTTTATTGAGTTTTGTGAAAAATTGATTTGCCTTAGCTAACTGATTTTTGCATTTAATGGTTAGAGTTGATTATTACCTTTTTGTATCGAGAGTAAATGGTCCTATTTTATATTTGGGTGTGGGTTGCATCGGTTGCAGCCTTAAATAATCCACTTAACTCCAATTTTATCTTAACATGTAATTTTTGTGTAAAAAATTATTAGGATTATCTGAAAATCTATTTTCATCTCTAATTATAAAATTTTAAACTTAAAAAATAGCTAAAATCAAATAAAATCATAAACATATGAAAATCTTGAAAATGAATGGTCTAAATAATGTATTGTAATATGCACTATTTTTGGGATTCAAAATGTTTTTTTTTTTTTCATATACATATATGTCGATATCGAGATGATCAATTAAAATATTTTTTTAACATTAAAACAACATTTTCTGATAGATTTTCGAGATGCATATTTAATTCTCCATTTTGAGGTTGCTACCTTATATAATTTCTTTCCTTCATATTTTACTTTAGTAGTGAGTTATCATCGTATGATTGCCAAGTACCATTGGTCATGTACAGCTCCAAAATCTTTGGGCACCACCACCTCTCTTGGATCTTTATACAATTATGGTAGACCAAGCGGGCAATAAATAACAAAGTACTGAAGTGGCCACCGAAGCCATCAGTGGATCCCATGACCATATGGGAAGCATGGCAAGGACGTGTTATCACTGTGGACTCTAAAAGGTTGGTTACAGAGGTCTCAAAGGGATCACCTGAGTTTCAATAATAGTGACAGGTTAGTCAGGTTTGCATGTTTTGAACTTTTTTTTTTCTTTTGAGGTGGGTCCTTTTTTTTTTTTTTTTAAGAAGTTTATAGTAGAATTAGGGTGCGCCTAAAACTCCATATGAAAAAGTTGTCTTAATGTTGAAAAACCATCTAATTAATCATCCCGGTGTCAAGATGTATAGATATTGGGGGAAAAAATAAAAATAAAAATTGAAGCCCCAAAAGTAGTACATCTAGCAGCATTTTTTTTTTTATCTAAACCCTTTCAAGATTTTTATGTGTTCATACACCTACTTGAGTTGAACTGTTTTTTCAGTTTAAAATAATAAAATTAGAGAGAAAAATAGATTATTGGACCATCCTAAGAATTTTTAATGCGAAAATTGCATCTTATGACAAAATTTGGAGGTGCACCTTATACAAACCATACCCTTTTTGTTCATTTTATTATATCTATATACATAGAGCCTACGCTTTAAACAATCAAATTAAAGGTACCTTCAAAGATTGTCAAGAAATGTGGTTTCAATACTTCAAATCTTTGTGATTGCCTTAAAATATATTTTCATCTTCATTTATAAAATTTAAAGCATAAAAAATATTGTAGATGAAGAGATCTATGAAAACTTGAAAATTTTGAAAATTGACAGTTCAAAAATGCATTACAAAATACGCTATTTCCAAAACTTGAAATCCATTTTTTTTCTCATGCCCATGCATCTTGATGTCGAGGTGATCAATTTGAGGATATTTGGGTATCAAAACAACCTCTTCTAGTGAAATTTTTGAGGTAGGTTTTAATTTGATTGTTTAGAGCCTCGGTTCTATATAAACTTTTCCCTCAGCTTTAAGTTCAAACTTTCTAACTTGGGACGGTGTGCTGTAATCATGCTAAGCTTCAAGTCATGAAGCAAATATGAAGCATTGAGAGGGCAGCATCTCTACTGAAATGATCTCCGAATGAAAACTCGTGATGCGTGTTTCTTGTTGCATTGTCACCAAAAAATGAAAGCAGTCTTAGCAGTAAGAACAATAAATTGGCAAGTTTCTCAACAAAGCAGTAACTACAACCATGATATTAAAGTTTGTATTTGCTAGTGGAAGTTCCATGATTTCTAAATAGAAAACATTCCATTAACCAGTTGGGTTAGAGCAAAACTTGTAGAATCAGGTGCAATCAGGTCCCATTCCCTAAAACCTCAGGTCCTTTCCTGCTTTTATCCACCGTAACAGACCTGGATTTTTTTCTCTTTCCACAATTTGAAGTAACAATTATATTAAAAACTTATGTTTGGGCTTCTTATAAAATCATAGGATCATCATACATAAATGCCCAGTGTTTGAAGTCATATTCAGTTAAAAAAATAATGGATTATGCTCTCAAGTCCGATACTAGGCAAAACAGTAGGTGACACCTAATGTCCACTTCTATCGAAATCATAGATCATGTACAAATCTGACAACACAGTCCTGTATTTGGTTGTTTAGAAAGTAAAAGAAACCCATGGGTTTATTGTAGCACTCAAGATGAAGACATTTGGGAGCATGTTTATAAACACCCATATTTGTTGAAATTATCGAAACTCATATACAAGTTTGACAACACAGGCCTTCCATTTTCGGTCATTTAGAGTGTAAAAGAGAATCATGGATTTATGCCCTCAAATATTGGCACATTGTGAGAATCAGCTCTCTGATATCTGATGCCCCTTTCATCTTGCAAGGCTTTTTGACATTGCAAATAGGAAAGGGGGAAAAGAACACAGTAATGATATAAGAAACCTCCTGCCAGGAAATTGGAATAAAGCGAGCATTTGTTGTGTTCTTATCTCAAGAAAATGGGACATGCACAATGGGCATTATACAGTCTATATCATGCGAAGTGAGAAACTCCGAAACAGAATGGCTCAATGGCTAGCTAAACAACATCTTTCCCCTCATAATGGCCTCTGCTTTCCTCACTTCCTTCACTGCTCCAATAACAAAAACCTGCCATAAATACCATATGAATCCTTGAATGAATGAGTTAGAACAGTTAAAACAATATTTGGGCATGGGTACTGTGTGACCAATTTACAGTGGAAACAGTCAATCACAATGAAAGAAATTATGAGTAAGCATGGCATCAGAGATCGATATCACAAAAATTGTTTACCATTTCCCCATATTACAAGAGTTGAAGGCCACTTTCTGTCATTACAAGATCCTAATCACATGTTCAACTGTTTATGCACATGCAAAGTATTCCTAAGTTTGGTCCAAGAAATAATTGGACAAGTAAAAATTAATCAGCAATTTCCAATAGTTCTTTGTATTATGCAACTTATAAACAAGTGTTTTACTGAATGTGACAGTGAAGACCTTGGGAAGGTTGCAGTAGTAAAATTCAAATTTGCACTATAAAGCAAAGGCAAATCTGACCTTAGAAATTCAACAGGAATAGAAGGCATAAACTATCCTTATATATTGTAATGCTCTGACAGAATAGATAACCTATTAATCTCCAGCCATTAGCTGTAAAACTCAGAATGGATATTCATATGCACTCTTGAGAACTAAATCAGATTAAAAGGAATCACAACACAGTGTGAGTGGCAAGAATTTCCCCACAGATAAGTACATGTTTATATAGATGATCCCAGTATAAATAAAAAAAATCACATTTTCCATAGAAAATGGCAATCACTACATCAGTAAAATAGATTAACGCGATGGTCAGCAGATACTATATCACAGTGCAGTTAAGCAGCGATGCCCACAGATCCCATCAAAACAAATTTCTGTGCTCGATATGTAGCACAAGAGAAACATGGAAACAAGAATATGTGCTTGTGGCATTTCCCAACATTAGGCTTGGGTCCCAATTCAGATGAAAGGACAACTTATATTGACTCACATTAATAGAAAATCAACTCCCCCAAGTTTACAATTTCTCTAAAAAAATATGAGAAAACCTAAAAAAAAAAAAACGAAAATTGGGAAAACGCATGTGAATACACTTCAATTCAATTTGTACAAAAATAAATCAGACATATTCATAAAACAGCAAAAAAGCATATAAGATTACACTAAATTATAAATATTTAATCCATGCTGATTTCTACTAATGTGTACCATACTGATTTCTGCTAAAGTTTACTTCCAAAAATTAGAATACAATAATGAATAACATTCCAACTGACAAGAAAATTTTGATGTAAACAATACAAATTCCCTTCAAGTCTGGGACCATTTTGACTAATAGAGTTAATGGATCTGGAAAAATCTATATAGTGTTTGTACAAGGCGAAGTCAAGATCATTGATCAACAAAATGTCAAAGAATTTTCATCAATTGGCTCGAAGGCAAAAGAAGTGAAAGGGATCCAAATAAAAAAAATTACACAGACCCCCTGAGAGTATAAATAAGGCCACTAGTTTTAACTTTTATTACCAGATGAACCAAAGAAAAAAGTAAAAGAAAAATATTCACACACTCGAAAGGTCACTAAACTTGGGAAAATGCACCTCTTTTACTAGAAGTTGGACATTCAAGTAAATCAAACCATGGCTCGGGGACTCTTAAAAATTAGCCGATATCGTCTTTAAGAGTTCGAAAATTGATAATACTTGCTGACTGGACTTGAATAAACTAACTCGTCCAAAAATTTCAATAAGAGGGACCTCTATATTTCACCTTGAATTCCCAAGAAAGAAGATGTCCAAGAAACTATAGACATCTATTGGGGAAGTCAGCAAAGAGCAACAAAAGGCATCATAAAATGTGACGTTTGAAACTAGATCAAGAAGGGAAGTAGAATAGATACATGAGATTTTGGAAATCAGAAGGTAAACGATAAAAAAATCTATGTTCACAGAAAATCCTGATCTAGATAAATTTACGTTTCAAAATTTAGACAAACACAAGTATACTAACCATTGCAATACTTTGTGACTAAGGTTTCCACTCGGTGGTAGGCATCCCAGTTTTGTGAGGGAGGCCAAAGGTTCAAACACTTGAAGTTCATCCCAACAAGTCCAAACAAGCTGACCTACCCATTTTTAAATAGTATTTGTGGGGTATGGTCAAGCTATTTCCCAGGTGAACTTGCATTTAGAAATTTCATACCCACGAGGGAATCATGCTACCTCTAGGCCTAATGAACATCACAGATGACCACGGTAACCCTTACAAATGGGGGCCGAAACTAGGAGCCGTAGAATAAACATGTCAGATTAAAGAAGTCACACTCCAGTTCAAAGAAATCCTCAGAATGTTTGAGAAAATTGTTTCATAAATCTTCTCAATAATAGCTCTTGGGGCCATTTGAGGCCATCTGAAGCCAGTGGACTGAGGAAGGCATAGTAGTAGACATCACATACACAGATAACCCATGTCAGGGGTATAAAATCGGGACTGAGGGAATATCTTGAGTTGAGGAATTCCGAATTCCCTCAGATCATTATTTGTAAATGGGAAAGTTTACTTGCATTGGCATAGGCAAATCCACCGAGGTTTTCATGAATTTTGGATATAAAATGCATCTTAAATCGCTGCAAATGCATTTCTGCCTTTCATCCATGCATTTGCAGCTCAAGAAGTAGTGCAGATCTCATCGATCTGTCAAAAAACTAAAATGAATGGTTGAAAATAAAGTTTAACTATATTATTTTCAGGATTCAAAATTCATTTTCTTTCGGATTCATGATTGTGGAGATCAAGAATTGTCAACCTGTTAAATTTTGGATCCAAAATTAATCTCTTAGATGGATTTCGAAAGCAGATTCATTTAAACAGGTGTATCGGCTGCCGCACTGAGACCCTGCACTTAGTAAACAGAATCTATATATGAAGTAGAACTGATGCACTAGTTGAAGAAATCTGTTGCTCATGTCACATCACCTGTGCAACCAGGCAAGGATCCCCATAATATCCTTGGAATACACCTCAGCAATCAACCAGGCCTAATAACTTTCAACATATCCATAGCTTTTATCTCTCCAATGCAAATCTCCTTGCAGCCAACAACGTGTTTCCCATATTGTATGTTAGCCCATAAGGTCAAATTACAAGGTCACAGATTTGATTCTTATGAAGCCAATTGATGTGTTTATTGTGCTGTCGACAAACTCGAGAAGTGGCCTTGGGAAAGACAAAGATGATGAAGGACAAGAGCAGAAAATAAAGAGACCACAGTTGGAATCGGAAGTGGGGGATTGTGAAAGGTTATAAGATCCTTATGGTCATGAGCAACATCCGTACAATGCGTATGTTAAGGATCTCGATCCCAATCTTTTGGGAATCTCGATCTCAACCTTTTAGAGATCTTGCTGCCAACCTTACTTCGCACATATAGTCTAGGACTGTATTATCATCATCCGAGCTTTATCCCAACTATTTGGGGTTGGCAGTCTAAAAGACTATATACACTGTTTAAATTAGGGATCCTTTATTTATAGCCAGTCAGGAATGCAACTCTATTAAAAGTATAATTGCATTGCTAGCAAGCTATAAATAAAGAAAATTATTAGTTTAGTAATTATCTAGGTCATTAAGGTGGCATTAAAATCCCTAATAGTGGGGTTCGAGATCCCGGTATTCAAACAATCAAGATTCCTTGAAGATCCCTTTCTCAAAGTGCCAGAATGAGATTCCTAAACGGGAATTCCACCTAGGTTGGGAGATCCCAGAAACCATGAAAGAGACTGTCAAGATTATAACAGTCAATTTAAGAAAATGTGCTCCATAGGATCCATGCAAAAATTCTGTTCATTGAGATGAATCACACTTCTTGCACTTGCACCAAATGGGTATGAAATATTAAATAAATATGCAGAAGAAATAAAAAATATCATCATGTAATTACATTAGCAGCAACATTAGTTAAATTTAATAAAGATTGAGAGTGAAAGCACAAAAAACTAAAGACTCTAGAGGTCTTATTAAAGTGATAGCCTTCTGCCATGTAGAATTCATTACGTCCAAAGGGCCCAAAGCATCTCGAAACTTGTCCTTCCATATTTTCAATGGCACCCTCATGCCAATGAGTTTGTACTGCCTTGTGAGCATCTGCTAAATTACATTTCACGGTAGCAAATGCTGGGGTAGCGTCAAGTTTTGCCAATCTCTCCCTTGATTGAACTTCCAAAGTACCATTAAGCATCATCATAGAATAATACACACATTTCTATTACACCACATTGACAATCATACAATAAAATTACAAGTGTCTCCAATACATGAACGCATGTAAGTGTAAGCACAACAGGAAAGCCACCTACATCAAACAATATAGAAAATTATAAATGGCAAATGAGGTAATCCAATAATCCATCTACTAGTGTTTCAAAAAGCGGACCGCCCAGCGCCTGGACAGGCGGATCTGGGTGCATCGCCCAGGCCTAATTGCCAAAAATAGGTAGAAAACCCTGGGCGCCCAGGAACCTGCTTAGGCGGCCGCCCAGGGACTACGTCTCGCCCAGAGGCGGAAAACACTTTCGGTAGGGGCATTTTTGGTCAACTTTTTTTATATTAAAGGGCCAAATTTCTTGTTTCTAAGCTCATTTGTAACCTAAAACATATTCGAGACCATTTTAGAGAGCAGAAAACCCCAAAAACCAATTTTTGGTGATTTCTTTAGGATTGAAGGGTTTCTCAAAGTTGTGAGAAATTTATCAAAACATCATCTATTGATATTAGATTTAATTTGTGATGTTTTATAAATCTATTGGAGGGTTTTTAGAAGATTTTGGGGATTTATATGAATATTTGAGGAGAAAATTTGGAGATTGAGCAATCAAAGTAAGTGATTTTTTTTATTGCTTCTATAAGTCGTATTATTTTGAGATGTCTCCTTCAGGATCTAATTGGAGTGGTGATCCTGGTTGGAAATATGGCTACAACCTAGATCCTAATGATAAAAATTGCATAAGATGCAAGTTTTGTGAGAAGGATACAAAATGGGTCATAAACCGATTCAAGAAACATCTTGCCGGTATCAGGGGGGATGTTGCCCCATGTTAAAAGACTCATGATGTTGTTAAAGAGGAAATAACAAATTTTGTGAGTATGGTAAAAATGAAAAAAGATGATAAATTTGCCTCCATAGCAGAGATTAGGTCTGCGGTCAGTTATGATGATGATGATAGTGATGAGGATGGGGAGGGATGTCAAGAGGTAGAACAATGCATTATTAGGGGAAAGGGAAAGGGAATTTGGGAATAAGAAGCCTCGGGTAATTTTTTGCCCCAGTCTGACCCTGAGATTGCAGAAGAGAAAACCAAGAAGCAAACCACCACTGAAAATAGAATGAAGAAGGAAGAGAGAGATAGAGCTGCTTTTATATTGCTACATAGTTTTATGAGGCGAGCATTCCTTTCAATACCACTCGCCTAAGCAGCTTCTATACCTTGGTAGAGGCAATTGGCCAATTTGAGCCTGCGATGAACCCCCAACCCGTTATGAGCTTTCATAGCCTCTTTTGAAAACAACAGTAAATGTCACGAAGGATGTTGTAGAAGTTAAGAAGGATGCATGGGCTCAATATAGAGTTTCTATTATGGCTGATGCTTGGAGTGATAGGAAGAGAAGAAGTCAGATGAATTTTCATTGTGAATTGCCATTTAAGGACTTTTTTTTTAAGTCTATTGATGCATCTGATTATACCCATGATACCCATTAAATATTCCAAGTTATAGAGAAGGGAATCAAGGAGGTTGGGGAGAATTATGTTGTATAGGTTGTCACAGACAATGCTGCTCCTAATGTTGCTATAGCTAATTTCTTGCACATAGCTTATCCTAGAATCTTTTGGACACCATGCGTAGCACATTGTATAGACCTCATGCTTGAGGCTCTTGGCAGTTTAACCGAGATATTAGGTGCAGTGAAGAAGGCAAAGTCAGTTACAAATTTCATTTATAGCCACCATCTTACCCTTAGCATGATGCGGGTAAGAGATTGTGAAGCCTGGGGTCACGAGATTTGCGACCTCGAACTTATGCCTAGATAGCATACATTCGAGGAGAGTGCAGCTGAGGCAGATGCTTACCTCGGATGACTGGAGAGCATGCAAGCGGTCCAAGGATCAGGTTGGAAAGTAGGTGAGAGATATTATCCTTTCTAAGGCTTTTTGGCGAGGGGTGAAGGGCGCTCTTAAGGCATTTTTTCCTCTTGTCAAAGTCCTTCGCATGGTTGATAGTGACAAGCCTTCTATGGGCTATATATATGAGGCTATGGAGAAATGCAAACGAGAGATAACCCAAAATTTTGATAATGACGAGAACTGCTACAAGCCTGTTTTGGAGATTATTGATGAGAAGTGGGATAGGAAGCTACATCGACCATTGCATGCAACTGGTTATTATTTGAACCCAGCTTTTTTTATATTGACAAGGATATACACACAAATGACACAATTATTACCGGATTTAATAACTGTGTAGATGTGCTCGTCCCTCATCCTGATATCCAGGATATTATATGTGCAGATGAGCTGATAAATTACAAGTGCTCATTAAAATATTTTGGGAGTCCAATGGCGATGAGGCAAATGACCAAAATTGATCCAGGTAGTAATAATATTCTTAAGTTCATCAAGTTCACCTGTTCAAGTGATCAAGTTTCATTTTTATGATTCTATTACTTATTTATGATTTTATTCTATATTTTTGCAGCCAACTGGTGGAGCCAACATGGGTGTAGTTCTCCAAATTTACAAAAGTTGGTCATTCGGATCTTAAACCTAACCACTTCCTCATCTGGCTGTGAGCGTAATTGGAGTACTTTTGAAGGGGTAACGCCGTAAAGGAAATTTGTATAATTGTATTAATAATATATGAACCATAGATTTTAATTAGTTTCATTTGATTTTGTTAGATTCATACAAAGAAAAAGAACAAGCTTGAATCAAAGAGGCTCAATGACCTAGTCTATGTCAAGTATAATCGATAATTGAAGGATAGGTTTGCTAAGAGAGATAAGATAGACCCAGATAAAAAAATATGGACAATGCTATGGAGTGGTTAGTTGATGATGATGAGCTCGAGGGGAATGAAGGATTGACATGGGACATGGTCATGGATGCTTCAGGGGCATCAGCCAACCCTCCTAGAGCCACTAGATCTTCTGCACAGAGGACAAGGTTGGAAGAAGAAGAGGCAGATTCCGAAGAGACGGAGGAGGACGACCAATATGTCGAGGAGGATGACGATGCCGATGAATATGATGCAAATGCAGTTAACTCGATTTTTTCTGATGATGAATTATGAATAATGATTAAACTTTGAACATTGATTGAAGATTCTTTTGAGTCTTCAAGTATTACTTTCATTTTTGTTTTCTTCCTCTTGGTTGTGTATTGTGGATAGTGGATTTGTGGTTCCACTGGTTTGATATTTGGTAACTTTGGCTCGGTAATTTGGTTGGTAAATTTTAAGTTTTAATTGGATATGGACCAACTTATGGTTATGCTTATGGAGTGTGTGCTAATGTGTAGTATACTTTTTGGATTCAACTGGGCCGCCTAGGATTTGGGTGCCCGCCTAGGCACTGGGAGGCCTTGACCCCTCAAGCCGCCTAGCTCTTTTTGAAACATTGCCATCTACTACACTATCCCTGGGCAGCCTTCACTTACGACCTAAACCCATGAATGAAGTTTGCAATACAACTCCTGGAACCATGATTGTCACAAGAACAAATGCAATTTACACAAAGAAGCCTTGCGTTGTACCACATCAGATTGACTTCCTAACATAGGAACATGCAAAACATATGGTGCTGAAGAAGGGTGTCATGCCTCTGGCTCTAACATAAGACGTGTTGTCGAAGTTTTAATTAGGTTCACATCACTAGTGATCATAGATGTAGGGAGCGTGGTTGAAAGGTGTTGATCCCCCCATGAAATTTTTCTTTGGCAATCTCGGAGGTAGAGCCCAATTGGAGCTTCCCCCAATCAAGAGATCTTGATCCCCTAAATAAATGGGATCTCGATCCTATCGAAGGAGGATCACGATCCCACTGGAAATGGGAGCACACTCATGTTTTAAGGGATCTTGATCCTGTGACAATTACAAAAGTTTTTGAATTTAGACCTCACCGTCTTTGATTCTGTGATAATATTTTGCTTCCTAATAATTTTCTAGCTAACAAACACCTGTCGATGATTTTAGCTCGCGGTTTTCATGGTTGAAAAATGGCATGCCAACTCCACATCGCCTCAGATAGCTTTGATGGTCCCAAACTAGGGAATCACTTGGGTTGTCTAGAACTAGGTGGTTCACTGTAACGAATCACCCTGTCTAGCACAATTCATAATAGGGGATTCAAGCGATTCCCAAGTTCAATCCTTATTATTGCCTTACAATCTCATTTTTCTTAATTCTTTAGAGGACTTTTAGTCTAAAGCTCTCATTTTGCATGTGTACAGATAATGTGAAAAAAGTGAATTATACATTTTGCAATGTGTGTGTGTGTTTTTTATTAAGAAAAATTAAGACACGATTTTACATGGCATTGGGCGTTGCTGGGTCCCAATTTCATGTTAGCATGATACCATAGTCAAGAATGTGTTCATCTAGCCACAGGTCTGCCATTATCTTTGCATAACCTTTGCAATCTAATGAATGCATGTATCATGCAAGCATACATATATTCATCGAACTATCTATTACAATTAACAAAACTACATGGTAACTTCAAATTTGATGGGGTCATGTTCTCAAGTAATAATTTTCAACTTCAAATCAGTATGGGAAACAACAGCGCATTAACTATAAATGGAAAGTTACTGCATGTGCCATGAACCACAAGTTCAGTAAAGATTCTTGTAATCAGGGTTTTCTGTACATGTATGGACCTTGAATCCAAAAGTTTGATCCACAAAAAAAATGGTTGGAAGCACAATCAAAGTTACATTCTGCAGGTTTCTCTAAATAGCGATGCAACTCTGCCGGAGTAGCCTCCATGGACTAGGGTAATAATGCCCGAGGTACTGGAGTTCTCATTGCACGGATGTTAGATGTCTCATTGCACGGATGTTAGATGCCTTCTAACTGAGCAAGGATCCAAGAAACAGCTTGGAAATTGACAATAAACATTTACTCCTCCTTGAATATCCTAAAGTAATAATTGATTCGTTTATATGCAATCAGAAGGAACCAAAGCCCGATGGTGATTGTTGATACCATCCTAACCAAATGCACGTGTTTTCACAAAATTATGATGTATTTATCCAGCTTGAAGGAAACTCCAAGCAACACGGAATCCCATAAATAAGATGCACAAATAGTAATTGCTTCCAAAGAAAAATTAGCATCCAGTAGGTCTTTTATTTTGCTTGCACTAACCACTTTGGCTAAGGAGTTTTGGAGGAATAGAACATCCATTTCAACCTGAGCTTAAGATATTACTGGCCCTAAGTTCAAGTAGTCACAGCCTGAAGTTAATGCATAATGAGAACAATATTTTTACATGTACCTCAAATTTCTACATACATAATCACCCAACCACTCCCATATTAAATGGGATCAAAGCTCAATTACTCTTCCAGATTCAAATATAAAAGTAAAAAAAAGGAAAAAGAAAACATAAGCAATTTAAACTCGGATTCCAGAACTAAATAAACTAACCTTATCTGGCGGCCCTTTTGAACCTCCAATCAGAATTTCAGCACTGTAATATCAAATCAAAGCACAAGATATCAATTTCATAATGCTGTGCAGAAGTTCTTAACCTTGTGACCGCATAAAAGAGAATCAGTTTGAAGGCATACTTGCAAGATTCCTTAACTGATCTAATAGATGCTCCTCCTCTACCAATAATGCACCCCATTTTGCCTGGAGGAACATTAAGAACAGATAAAATTTCCTCTTCAGGAACAATCCCTTCTGTAATCAGTTTCTCTGTCAAAAAAAGGTTGATCATTAGTGATTAATTTGCATTGCTTACAGAAAGACAACAAGTACATAACAAAGTCACCACCATAACTCATAAGAGGTACATTTAGAATCAGAAAACCATCTCTAGTCAATTTCCTTTTTAAAACTAAAGACCTCATCTCAACTAATACGTGGCGTAGAATGTCCAAAAGTCTTCAGAGTATAGTTACCCAAATCGCCTATGAGGGTAGTGATTCCGTTTCGGAATTGCGACTCAGCGTTTCCCCAGGCAAAAGTCGATTCTAAAAGAAAGGAATCACGTTTTCAATTTTTGCAGAACGCGATTCCACCTAGTATAGGAATCTCGATTCCTAGATTGCCAAAATCAAGATTTCATATTGAGGACTTTGTGATTCTTAGCTGCACAAGAATGCGATTCTGCTTGTGAGAAACGTTGATTCCAAATTTTTTGGAATTACGAATCCATGTTGTTTGGAATCAAGTTTCTATATTGTAGACATCGTGATTGCTTGCTACACAATAATGCGATTCTACTTATGCTAAACGTTGATTCAAAGTATTAAGGAATTACGAATCCATGTTGTCAGGAAGCAATGTGAGCATAGGGAGAGCAGAAACCCTTCGATGTGTGCTCAATCATGAGTGAGTGCGATATGTATGAGAGCGTGAGAGAATTTGAAGTTGTTGCACACGGCAATAAAATCAAAATTTAAAATATGAGTAATATATGAGCATAGGGAGAGCAGAAACCATTCGATGTGTGTTCAATCATGAGTGAGCGCGGCATGTATGAGAGCGTGAGAGAATTTGAAGTTGTTACACACGGCAATAAAATCAAATTTTAAAATATAAGTAATATGTTAAATTTTTTATTTTCTTAATTACTAATTTCCATCCTTCATTCCATGTTACTTTTTAAGAACACTTAGCAAGAATAAATAATCCTAAAAAAATATGTTACTTCAAATTTAATAATGTCCGGTAAATGGTGTAGGTACTAAACTACTAATATAATAATGTTTAATATATGATCGGCACCGTCATTTCTTCAAGTTGAATAAGAGGAAAAAAATGTTTTTCTTTAAGTAAAATAAGGAGATAATAAAGATATAAGTGAAGTGCCCTGTGTGGCGTTTTAGGTTAAATTAATCATTAAATATCAAAGAAATTGACTAAAAATTGAATAACTTAATTTTCAAAAGTTAAAAGTCTCAAAACTACAGTTAACAAAGAAGAATTACTATGTCATGTACTTATTTTATAATTCAAGGAAAAGAGATAAAGGGAGCTTGCCCTTGTTCTCACTCCTTGTATGCCGTAGACTAGCTCCAGATATTGTATGCATAATAGGACTATCGGTAGACAGAGTTGTATGGGATTGTCCACAAAGATATCATAAAGGTTGACATTAGTACTCGGAGTCTTGGATTGAGTATATACAGACAAAAATTCAATCTTGTAGTATTGAGTAAATTTATATATTTTCTGAATACTTTTCTCATATTCCGGAGGGAATTGGTTCTCAATTCTAGTAAGGGGAGAATCTCGATTCCAATATGGGGAGCATCACGATTCCTGAATAGTGAGAATGTTGACTCCAAGTTGATGGGGACAACGATTCTAGAATTTTAGGAATCACGATTCCTTATTTTTAGGAATCACGATTCCATATTTTTAGGAATCATGATTCCAACAACCACCGAAACAAGTGGGGTCATGTGTGATTCCATATATTCCAACATGAAGGGACATCGATTCTTGAAAATAGGAAACACGATTCCTAATTTTTTGAATCACGATTTCGAAATAGTGAGAATCATTTTTCTCAAATCCGAATCATACGGGCAACAATTCCTAGATTCCGAAACTTCTGATACACACGATTTCGCGATTCCGATTCCAGAAACGATTATGAAGTTAGGAATAATCCAACAGGGCAGTTGAATAATATTCAACCAAGTCTGCAAGCAGTATAGATCGCAATCTAGAGCATTTCTTTGTTTTACACCCTTATGAGTCCACTTTTAAAAATCTGGAACTTAATAAAAAGAAAAAAAGAAAGTCTAGCACAAGCACTTCTCTACTTTCAGAACCAGACAAAGTTCATAAACATCTATGTTTTAATGGGGAACAACTCATAAACAGAATCACAACAGAGAAGTAGAGAAGCAATAAGCATTAGGCCAGACCTAGAGAGATTTCTTTAAATCTTCATGCCATGCCTTTCTTCTATTTGGGTTGAGTAAAATTCCAATAAATGTTTGAACATACTAATTATTTAAAAATTGAAACTTACTATTATCTAAAAATTTGATTGGGATCCCGTTGCATTTTTCAAATGTAAACTTGTTTTGTAGTAATTCTGTCTTTTTCATTTTTGTGCATATATATAGATATTAAAGCCACTGAAGTGGCTATATGCAACATTTAACATGCCATGTACCGATGCCATTATCTATTCTTTGATATTATGGGCCATGTGTGCTCTTTTTAATTAATGCGTCATATAGCCATTTAACTGAAAGTATACTTGCATCTGTAATCACTTTAATTGCAATGCATAATGAGCTAAATGCCTAATGGAGATGGCTTTTCCCAAGCATTTTATCTTAACATGGTATCAAAGCAAATGGAGCCCTCTCCTCAAAAACCCCTAACCATATAATCGTATGGTATTCTTTTCTTGTCCTTATTAACTTTAATTCATCGGTCAAAAAATGGGTGTTCAAGTATCCATGTACAAGTATCTTTCATGTAGAAAATTGAAACTATGCATGTGACATTGTACCATTCATAAGGGTTTAAAAGGATATGCAGTTTTACCTTATGAAACAAGGTCTAGCGAGTCATATCCACTAAAGATCGTTGTATACAACACCAACCCCACAAGCATCATCATCATCATTATTTGCGCATTATCCCAATTATTTGGTGTCGGCTACATGAATCCTGCTCTGCCATTTTACTCTATCAAGTCACCATATCTCTTCTCACTACCTCAAGTTGTATCCTTTAGGGACTTCTCTTTGCCCTTTTAGGACTTCCCACTTGTATCAATCGCCTCTCCTAATTGGTGATATATTAAGTCTACGCTGCACATGTCCAGCCACCTCAGTCTAGTTTCCCTCATTGTATAAACTATTGGAGCCACCACCAAGTTCCATCAGATATATTCATTATGAATTCTATCCTTTCTTGTCTTGCCACTCATCCATTTTAATATCCTCATCTCAATGAATATGTTGTTCTTGACCACCCAACATTACATCCCATAAGCACGGCTGGTGTTATAACGGTCCTATAGAATTTACCTTTCAGCTTCATTGGTCTACGGCGATCACAAAAAACTCCGGATGCACATCTCCACTTTGCAAACCCAGCTCTAGTTCTATGGACGACATCTTCCTCAATCCCACCGTTTTTCTAGATTATCGACCCACAATATAAAAAATAATCGCTTTTAAGATTTTCTTGGTCATCAATCTTAACTAATGCCTCCCCATTCTCCTAGATTATTGACCCACAATATCAAAACTATCTCTTTTAGGATTTTTTTTATCATCAATCATAACTACTGCCTCGTTTCTACTCCTATTGTTACTAAACTTACATTCCATATATTCTATCTTTGTCAAGCTAATTTAAAACCCTTTAGATTCTGGAGCATCCATCCAAAGTTCTAACTTTGCGTTGATGGCGCCTCTAGCCTCATCAATCAAAACTGTCATCCGCAAACATGTACCACAGTACCTCATCCTGTAGATGCCTACTTAACTCGTCTATAACCAAAACAAAGAGGCATGGGCTCAACACCGACCCCTGATGTAAGCCTAATGTCACTAAAAACTCACTTGTCTCTCCACTAGTCCTCACACTAGCAGCACTCTCTTGTACATTATCTCTTACCAAACCAATATATCCTGTAGAAACTCATTTCTTTTCCAACACCCACCAAATTAACTCTCTAGGTATCATGTGCTTTCTTCATATCAATAAAAGACCAAGTGGAGGTCTTTTCCCTTCTCTCTAAACTTCTGAATTAGTTGCCGAAGTAGGAAAATAGCTTCAATTTGTTGACCTCCCTGGTATAAAACCAAGCTGATTTTCGGATACACTTCTTGCATGTCTTAATATGGTTTACTAGTTTGACGCCTCGATAGTTTGTAAAATTATGTATATCTTTTGTTCTTGTAAATAGATGCCCTAGGACTTTTTTCCCATTCAACTGCGATTTTCTTTGTTCTCAACATCTTGTTGAATAACATGGTTAGCCAGAATAAGCCAATCTCTATCATGTACTTCCAAACCACTATCGGATACCATCTGGTCCTAAAGCGTTATCTATCTTCATCTTTCTCAATGCTTCTTCACTTCAGATATGCTAATCTTGCAAATGTATTTATGACCTCTGACCTCATTTATGTCAAATGTTCTGCCCAACGCTATACTCCTATAGTGTTTGTCATCTAACAATCGTTTAAAAAAAATTCTCCACCTTTTTATGACCTCACCATCCTTCACCAAGACCATTTGATCCTCAGTCTTAATGTATTTAATATGATTTAGGTCCCTATACTTCCTCTCTCTCATTTTTGCTGGTTTGAAGGCATCTTTTTCACCTTCACCACCCCCACAAGCATGAACCACAAAAATGTGACATCTATACTACCCAATACTATTTGAAACCACACTTCTCTCACTAATACTATGATATAACCATATTTAGTAAATTTGAGAACAACAAAGGAAAATTTTCTGGAATATGTTAGAATTAGAGCTATTTTTTGTCTTTTCTTTTTGTGTTTTACATTTGAGTTCTATTGACTGTGGGTAGCTCGCAACTTGATCCAACATGGCTTAATCCATATTAATGGTTAATATTTAACTGATCTAATTAAACATCTTTATTTAACTCCTCTTCCCACTGACAATGTGACAATCAAGCAAGTATTACTATATCTTTCAATCAAAAGTTTTCCATTAGTGGATAAAATGTACAAAGAAGCACATGGCAGCTTCATGGGAGATCCATGCATATTTATAGAGCAGCTACTAGGCCAGGCTTGGGCAACCTGGCCCAAGCCCACTCGGATGGGCAAGGCCCGAGCCTGGCCTAAATATAAAAGTTACAGCCCGTCCAGACAGGTGTAGAACGAATTGGGCCAAGCTTGGGCCATAATATATATATATATATATATGATATATTATAAAAATTATATAATATAAAATGGATCAATAAATATGTGTGCGTGTGTGCGAAATCTATACAATGAGACCATTTACTTTTGGTATAGGGAGATCACAATCAATACTGACCGTTAGACATAAAATTGGGTGGTTGGGAATTTGTCACTGACGAGGCACAAAGCGCAGAATAAAATTTCACTAATGTTGTGACACTTCAATCCGTCCAATTGCGCATCCAATGGGTAAGAATAATTGTGACCTCCGAAGTCAATGGTCTAATAGTATACAATCCGATATATATATGTGT
>NW_006499912.1:2962006-3012367 GCF_000471905.2 Amborella trichopoda | reverse complement strand
GCGCCTCCTCTCTCTCTCTCTCTCTCTCTCTCTCTCTCTCTCTCTCTCAATTGATCATACATTACAAATTATGCCGAGGTATAAACGCAATGCGCATTCAAATATTAAGCAATCTTTTAGAGTATGTCTTGTTTTATTGCTTTACAAAGGGCAGCCATTATTCCTAGTGCAGACTATTCTCATCATGAAATATAAAGATCTTGTTCAACCGAAGTGCAGGAACCTCCTACCTAGGCCACTGGCCCCATTCCAGTACATATGTTTTGCATTTCAGAACCAGAAATCACACCAACAGCTCCTCATGTTAGGAACCATGGGTTCACAAAGGGGGATCTGGCTCCCCAACTAAAAGGAAAAGAAGAACATTCCCTGCCAGTCAAGGAGCACGTACCACTGATAAATAAGTTGAACCTACCTAACTATGCATCATTTTGCCTCAGCAACATCTGCTCAGACCATCTACAGCTGTATCATGTGGATTCAGCAACACCAATCCCAGGGTCCACACAGACTCAAACACGGCAAGGATTTACAGTTGCACAAAGCAAGAGCAATGTGATGTAAACAGTGAACAAAAAATATTCTATCCATACACATTTAGTTGAAAATACCCACTTTATCACAAATTTTGTAATAAAATAATAAACAATCTTGATTTATAGAATTTATTTGTTTAGAGAAAGAACTTATATAACCCAACCAAAAGAGTTATGTACATGCATGCATGCATAGGTGTACAGTTTACATACATACATCATACATACATACATACAATGCCATAGACAGTGTATGCTTGTTTCATACGCATTCCTAATCCTGAATGCTCAGTGATTTGGCTTCCATTCCTCACCTGCACCCGCACCGGCACCCTCTTCATGCAACATGGGGATCAACCAAAAGTGCTGTTAAGTGGTAGGCAGTGCTGTGAGATGTAGGGTCTGATGGGTCTTTCTGGAGAAGGATGTTGGCTCAAGAAATGGATGTACCACAATGAAAGGGCCAGGAGGAAGTAGTGAGAAGGTAAAGAAATGTGTGTAACCAAAGATGGGGTTATCTGTGGATGTGAGTTTGTATACGGGACAATGGTAGAGAGGAGGGGGCAACAATTGAAATGGAAGGCCCTTATGCCTCTAATCGAAGGCACTTCGGGGCATTAGACTCCTTTGTACTCCCTCCCTCACCAAACCACCCCCCCCCCTCCCCCACCCCCCGTCCCTCTTTCCATCACCAAATAGTGACAAAAAAAAAATGGAAAAAACAGAGTCGTTATTGCATTTGTAACAACAATTTCAGTAGTCACATTAAGAGTAACAGTATATACCCTAACTCTTCACTTCAAAGAGAACACTGACAACACTGTAGCTGAGGAAGAGAACTTTCCTCTCAGACTTTATGGTGCCTTTGCTGAGAATGGGTAAACCAACTTAGTGGGGCGGGGCAACTAATTTCCAAGGACGCAAATGAGGTCCCCAAATTGCACAAGTACAAAATCTGTGGTGGTGCAACATGTGTTGTTAAGCCACCACAGATTTCCTAAATATCTAAGACTCCTCTATATTTTGTGATTTCATTTCCTTAAGTGAAATTTCTCATCCAAAAAAGAAGTATGAAACTGATGTGCTATTTTATTACCATTATATGAGGTACAAGCATATTGGAGAAATTGTTTAATGGGGAATACATTACATTATTCACATCTAGCTGAAAGACACTATTTAAACTGAATCTCACAATCATTCAAGTGAAAGCCAAGACATTTTATTTTTCATCCATAAGATAAAATTCAATAAAAAGTAAAACTGAAAATTACTAGAAAAAAACAGTTAACAGAGAAACACGCATTGAACAAAATCCAAATTAAAATATTGGAATAGCTAAAATCGCTTTATGAGAAACTAAAAAATTCTCTCGCCTCCTTCCACATAGAGACATATAAAGCTTCAATTTGATAGTAATCCAAAACAAGTTCCGGCCCTCTCATCATGACATGGCCAATCCTTTAATAGCAGTGAAGATTTCTTCTGCATAGGATGCAATGCTTACTGATTTCAAACCAAAGAAAAATATCAAATGCCACCATAGAGAAAAATAGAGGACTTGGTACTAGGGAATAGTTCCTAAGAGACGAGTTTTTCATTTTTGATAGACACAGGTACTCATAGGTCATTCATCTTTAGAAGGAACCAGTCTTTAAGGCATGAGGTAAAGATGAAGGATCAAAAAGATACACTGTGGGAACATCTACCACCAAATCTTAAGGTTATAACACAGGAATTGCTTTATGGATTACAGGAATTTTGTAGGTCATTGGCATCTCTTCTAGGTTTAAAACGTTATTAAGGCTCTATATTCCATAGTTTTCAGTATCTCAAATGGTGAGAATACAAAGGAAACTGCAAGGAAGTTATGCAAATACTACTTAATATTCGGTAAGACCAAAAGCGATCAACACTAAAAACCTAGTTGTATAACACAAGTTGGTATATTGAACAAACATCTATATGTTTTAAACCCCAAGATTCATGAAATTATATTAGCAATGTTATAAGAAAGATGAAATCTCAGCATTAAGGCACTCATTTGGCAAGCAAGATTCTAAACTATCATAGCAATAAAGGTACAAAGCATAATCAGTTAAGTATTTTAGTTATTCATCTGGTTTTACCAACCTGCCTCAAAAGAATTCGCACTTCTTCCTTCTCAACATACGATATGCCTACATGCAACAGTAAACATCAAGAAAATAAAGACTATGAGAGACCAAACATACATCAAAATAAAAAAGCGACAAAGCTCAAACAATATGCCTTCCACATTTATCCATTCAAAAGATGCACCACAATATATACCTGTATTATAACAAGAAAAATTACAAGCTTACATCAATCCAGTGCTTAAGTACAAAGATCATTGGGGTGAATCTTTGATGGAGGGCAAAATTCTTCCTATTTTGTATTTTTATTCAATTTCAAAGATGAATATTGCAGTCTAGTTTTAGGGTTTATTTCTAGGGTTTTTTAGTTTTTTAGGATTTCTACGTTTCACAAGTACTATTCATATTTATTGTTTACAATTATTGTTCAAGCGTTATTGTTCACGGGGGTATTTTTGAAATATTAGTATTGTTTTAAGGGTATTTTAGAATATTAATGTTTACCTTGAGTTAGATTAAAGTTTCATAGGCTTATAAAAGGTTGGATGCCATAGTTTGAGGGCATATGTTATTGGAATAAGGGTGAGGGTTTTTATGGAGAATGGCGCAAATCAAAGTCCAACTCAGATTTGGAGTGGAATGATGAAGCTGCCTCCAACCACCCGTTCTATGCACAAGCTCCGCGTTGAGAGCCTCATGTTCGGGAAAATAAATCATGGGATTTAGTTGATCTGCATGATTTGAATGAGAATGAGGTTAATCTTGGTGTAGGTCATATTGAAAGTCAGAAGGTTGTAGATTGGGATCTGCCACCAATTTTTGATACGTACTTAGATGATGAACAAGATTTTGGAAAGGATCTAATCTCTGATGGTGATCACGATTTTGTGGGTGAATCAATCTTTGACAAAGAAAAGATGAAGATTCGAACATCTAGGAAATTTAGGGCATTGAATCAAAGTAGCGCAGTGGAAGTGTGGTCGATTCAAAATTTGCAAATTGTTGCCCTAATTTCAGAAAGTGATGAAATAGATATTGAGGAAACCTATAAAGGCCCAAAAATTGAGTTTGCAGTATCTCACATGATTTCTAATGGGAGTTCACAAATAACTGAATTTGATAAATTTGCAAGGATTCCTCAATATCCATAGCAAGACCCATTTCTTGATGAATTATTTTTACCTCAAATAATATTTGAGTTGATAAAGAAAAATAGGGTTAAAGAAGGTGGTTTTGATGTTGAGTTCATCTTATCACACTTCAAAACTCGTACTCCAACAATGGGAGAATGATGGAGGCAAAATTCTTCTTATTTTGTATTTTTATTCAATTTTAAGGATGTATAAAATTCTTCTTATATTGTATTTTTAGTCAATTTTAAGGATATATATTGTAGTTTTAGTTTTAGGGTTTATTTCTAACGTTATGAGTTTTTTTAGGATTTCTAGGGTTTTTATTTTTAGTACTATTCACAAGTACTGTTCATATTTACTGCTCACACGTTGCTATTCACGCGTTACTGTTCAAGGGTTATTGTTCACGGGGGTATTTTTGAAATATTAGTGTTGTTTTAAGGTTTTAGAATATTAATGTTACTTGGATGTAAGTTAAAATAGGGTTTCATAGGCTTATACAAGGTTGGATGTCATAGTTTGAGGACATATGTTATTGGAATAAATTTTAGTTTATGAAAGAAGAAAGTTCTTCTTTTAGCTTGATTTGTAGCTAGGTTATTTCTCTATTATTGTTGATCTTACTTGTTTAAGGTTCAGGAAAAAGGTAGACTCAATTACCCACATTTTCTTCCTGCATCAATCTCCCACTCAGCAATGCCGATATACATCAACCAAAGGGGCAATCCGGATCAGGCAAATTGGAGATCCGGCAAATTCAACTAAAAAAAAAAAAGAACAAAAAATAAGGAAAAAAACTTCAAACAATTTAGAACTATGAATAGGTTTAAAATTATTTTAAATATTTTAAAGTAAGTTTAAATGAACAAATTATATTTTTGAACTTTAAAGTTTAAATAATTTTAAAAAGATTTTAACCGGATTTAAATATTATTTGGTCTCATTTAAATCTGACTTCGAACTGATCTAAATGATTTCAAATCAGATTTAAGCAGATCAACCCAAAAAAAGGGAAAAGCCTCGAATTCAGTTTTTCAGAAAAACCCCAGATGTTGAGCAATTGATTTTGATGAAAACCGGTTTCTGTTTGAAAACTTTTATGAGGGGCTCAAATATGATGATTTTGGGATGAATTTCATGGAAAAAGTCCAAGAAATGTTAAAGAACAATTAAAAAATGGCAGAAAAAAGACAAGAAATAACAAAAGGTTTTTAGGGTGGATCGGGCTGATTCCATATACTTTTCGGGAACCAGGACTGGTCACCACCAATTCTCAATCCAGATCGGTGATTCCCGATTCGTGTTGGCGATGTTTATATTATTGCATCAACTTTTCGGGAACCAAGACTGGTCACCACCAATTCTCAATCCAGATCGGCGATTCCCGATCCGTGTTGGCGATTTTTATATTATTGCATCAATCTCAACCACACATCATAACAATAAACATAATGCCAGAAATTAGCTTATAAATTTCAAGGCATTATCCTTATCCTGGATGCAAAATAGTATACAGCTCTCAAACAAGTATGCCGCTGCATATTAAATAGAGAAGCAGGAACCAACACTATTACCTAATCTTCAGACATAGTTCTCCATTAAAGCAGTTTGGGGTTGTGACAAGAAACAAGGATTACTTGCCAGCTCATTAGAACATAAAAAGAAGACTGGTTAAAAAATCAGTCACCCAAAAAAAGGAGTGCAAGGAACTAAATATTATATTTAACTAGATTGCAGCCCGTGCATGCACGGCCAAGCATTGAGAGAGATTAAACAAATAAATTTTTTGTTTAAAAACTTTCTAACAAGTAAATTTGTGAGAGAAAAGGACATTTTTGTATCTATGAGAAGGAGCTCATTTTTCTATAGTAGCCCTAGCTTGTTGAAAGCCACCTATTAAGGGTCATATTTATTCTATAACTAACAGGACTTATTTAAGACCTCATCTATTAGGAAGCCCTTATCCATATCTACTAGGCTTGCGAGCCATTTATGAATTGAGGTGATTATGTGCGTGTAACATATCACAATTTGTAATATAGCATAAATAAACTAGTATTCGATAGTTTGAAGGGAATCAACAGTAAAATACGAAAGTATAGAGACATCAATGAAAGTGCAAATAAAGTAGAACAGGACAAATCCAGAGTCCAAAAATAAAAGAAATGAGTGATCCCATGGGATATATCACACTACTTAGCCCTCACTGATGTAAGATTGTCACTGGGAAGCTAAGATAAAAAATAACGTGTGCTGTTTATGGTGCCATAGTTAAAGCACTCTAAACTTAAGAACCCAGGAATAAGTGATGTTTATGATGGGCCATATTTAAAGCACTCTAAACTTAAGAACCCAGGAATAACCTAATTTGGCACCAGTGTCACTTTAGAACATCAACTAGAGAAATCAGATTATCTAGTGTGTTGAAGCATTAGCATGTACCCGAGTGGCAACTGCAGATCGCTATTATGTTCACCAAATAGGCTGTGTAGAGCCAAGCAAGGAAAGAAGGTCGAAGTTTTGTCTTATGATATATAGAATGAAAAAATATCCATAATTTTATACAACAAAACCTTCCTAATATTTAATATTCTGCTAAATCAGTAGAGTCATAGACAAAATGCAGGATTTTCTCAAGGAAATGCTGGAGCAAGGTTGTGTGATCACCATCAAAGAAACAAGCACAGTAAATAACAGAACCACTTGAGAAAAAAAAGTACCACAGTAACGTGGATCAGCAAGGAGGCTAACAAAAGATATGTAGTCATCAGGAGATCTCTTCCGTCCTTCTTGCTCCTCTATCAAGGTATAGGCAATCTAGAAAATGAAATATGCACATCAAAGCTCGATCAAGAAGGATTATTCTGAAGCGTCTCAAAGCAAAGCCATTTCTAGTTCCAGAATGAGGCAATCACAATCTAAAACTCATAAAGAAAAAAAAATGTCACAGAGAATACCAAGTACAAAGATACACCATGATAAGGCCAAAACATGAAAATTTGGGACCACCAGCTCATTTCCTTGATTAAATGAGCAATACAGATGACAAAATAGCACCAATTGCAATTTACACAAGATTACATTTCCACAGAAGACCTACATGATAATCACAAGATGGATACCAATATTCTATCTCAAGTACAAACAAGGAAGCACTAATCAAAAAACAGGATCTCCATAATGCTGAAATAATGTACATTACACCCCACCTGCGTGTCAACAACATTGTTCAACCTGATTCCAAATTGAAAATAAAGAGCCTGCAGAGAACCACAAGAAAACAAGGTTCTGATAACCAATATTAATAGTTAGAGCAAGATGTAGAAGCACAAATAAATAAATGCACTTACAGACCTCACTATCTCTTTTGCAATCATGAACAACTTTTGTGACATAAGTTGACTCTAGTGCAGGCTTACATGCTTGCACAAGCATCTGCCCACCCTGAATAGCATCTACGAGATAAACAGCATCCTGAAATGCTAGCTGCCAAGAAACCCATGGAAAAGCTTTTAATAACAGAAACCAGCAGATATAAATTTCCAGAGCTACTAATTACAGAACATCTGTGATCCTTAAATTGACATCACTTTTTTGGTATTCTTATGCACAGTTTTGGTTTCTAGTATTAGTCCCTCAATTGAGAATGAAAAATGGTAAAGAAACAGGCCCATAGATCAAGAAGACAAGTCCATATATCTTCGTGAAAAACAATAACCGTCTTTAACCTCTCTGACTGTGATAATTGCTGCATATGTTCACACAAGTGGAGCTCTTATTCATTAGCACTATTTGGTGATCAATCACAAAGCATTGTTAAGCAAATTTGATCTGCAGAGACTTTAGATATTTTTACCACAGTAAAAAAGCTTTGAGAACAAAATTTTATTGGTGTATCCATTTCAATCAAAAGCGAATCTTTTGAACAATTGTGCTGTAAAAAGGTCCTGATCCCAAAAGGTGAAAAGTATGAGTAGCTTAGCCCATAGTTGTAGGAACCTTGGGGGGAAGGCCACAGTCCCACCTTAGGAACTCGATACCGCGGTTCCTCTAAGGGATCTTAGAGGGAGCTGGATTTAGAGAAATAGGGATTTTGCTCCCTATAAAATGGGATCTCAGTCTCCATGCTTGTAGGATCCCTCCAAGGAGAGGAGCTATACTATTAATTGAAGTAATCCCTCTCTCCTTGATTTTTATAGATTTATTTCTTTAGAATAAGTTAAACGGTGGTGCGTATCATATCGTGGCATACTAGACTCATGATATTAAAAAATTCCAGTTCAATATCACAGTAAGCCAATTTATGATATTATTAAACTGTATTCTTATAGTAAATTGGAGTACTATAACTATGGAATTAGAGTGCATCTAGACAGCACATGTATGCATATATAAGTCCCTAGAATCCCTCTGGGGCTTAGTGGCCGCCCACCATTTAGAACATTGATATCTCAACACAAAGAAGAAAGTATTGAACTACTATAAAAGATGGCAAGAATAGGCCATGTGGAAGCATTATATGCATACATTGTCTTGCTAAGAATATTAGACAAGCAAGCCAGTGGAAAATGAGCACATTCACTCACTTTTTTAATAGTTGAACCAACACTGTTGATGGCCCTATCAATCATCATGTAGGTGCTGCTACCCATGTTCCTTGTAGCATAAAGGAAAGACGCAGGAGAATTATTAAGTGGGGCCAACTGCACCTAGCAGTTCAAGTGATGCATGTTATCAAGCATAGTCTGCTGTGCTCCAAAATTTAAACATCAAGAACTAAGATAATTGGAGAATGTTCGAATCCCAAAACTAAAAGACTGATCTCTTTCCCCATATTTGTTTGAGACAAAAAATCACCTTATATTTATGCACTGTTATGAATTTTTTGAGCAACTCATATTAAGAGTTCCAAGCTGAGATATGTGAATGTGGCACAGTTGATTGAGAGTTGATAATGCTAGCAATTCAGTTTAGAGGAGAGAATAGAAATTTAAAAATATACACTGAAAAGACATAAAAAGCATAATTACATATCTACATATGAAGGCATTTTTAAAAGTAGTATTTTACTTCTTTGGGTTTAACCTTTTCTTTTACAAAGAAATAGAATCTATAACTATGGTTTTTTTCCTTTTTATGGAAAATCTGATATCTTGCTTTTCTATTATATTTATTCACAAATACTTCAGATTATTTGTCTTTGTAATGTATTCAATAGAAGTTGTTTTCTGATATATGTTTTCACTTTTTGTTTTCTCTCTCCTTGTGCTCCATGGCTGTATGCCAGTAAAAGAACCACAAATCTAACATCTAGCTTTAGGAAAGGCGCACATGTGGCCCATGTGCAAGACTCTCCCTCTCTCTCAACCATCAACCACTATGTTAATCATTTTTAAAATGTTCCCTTACGATATTATCTAATTTTTACACAATTATTTTTAATATGTATTTATATTTTAAGTGTGGATTTTCTTGTATAATCTCAGAAAAAACAATGTGTAGCATGTAAAATTTTCTAATCTGAATAATGTGAGAAAGAATGACAAATTCCATCCATGCAAACATGCTATTTGGATTATCGAAAATACGCAAATATAATACAAATATATTTCGCATTAAATGGAGGGATGTATACAACAGTTTTGCATAGATAAGGTTAATTCATATGAAATCCTCAACACCAATTTGCCTCGAAGAAATCCTCCAACATTCAAGCCCAGCATTAAACTCCTTAAATGACTGACCCTGTGTTCCCATAAAGGAACCTCAAATGGCCTCAAATACCTCCTCTACAAAAATAAAGAAACATCACTTCTTAATCAGGTTTTAGTTTCCTTGAACCATGAACAGCTAATCTACGGGTCACTTCATTAATTAAAAGGTAAATGCTGGTCACTTGGTGAAAATAAGTGATAGGGACCTCAAAACCTTGCATAACTGATGGGAAGTTCAATATCAACCATTGGCATAGGTGAGAATGCCCTAATCTGTTGATAGTTTACTTGAACTTCTCCCAGATTATGGAGTTACTGTCTCCAGTTTCTATCGTATCATTCCAATACTGGAAGTTCAATATCAACCATTGGCATAGGTGAGAATGCCCTAATCTGTTGATAGTTTATTGGAACTTCTCCCAGATTATGGAGTTACTGTCCCCAGTTTCTATCGTATCATTCCTATACCAAGATAGGGAGTCTAGGATGCACAACTATTTGCAAAGAAAGGTGTGCAAAGGATGGGTTCCTTCAGGAGACTGCCTGCATAAATTTCATGTTAGTAAACTCCCCCTTCACTTTCTAATTGTTAAGCAAATTTCCCAATGGTATTAGTGCACTAATCGATGATTAATAATGAAACACATACTTACAAAAAGAATTGATGTCCACCATAGTAAACTAAATACATAAAGATCAAAACACATGCTGTAATGTTCTTCCAATTAGAGCAGAAAACTCAATTTCCTTCATGGTAACTAGATATACAGACCATTGAAATATGGAGTTATTTAGAATAAAATGGAATTATAATATTAAAACAAATTTGAAGGCAATAAGAATTTGCAAAAATGAAAATAAAAAGAACACAAGAATTGGTCTCAATTCCCCCAAAAAATATGTTTAAATAGAAATTAAATCATTGCTTTGGATGGTTGGTGACCCATGACAAGTCCCCTCGACAGGAGCCCACCTGCTCCTGCAACAAAGAGGGACTGTGTCCCCTAATATCTGCCTCATGTGCCACAAACCCAAAAAGTCTTTTGACCATCTTCTAATCATTGTTCGTTTGCATCCTCCATTTGGGCCTGCTTCCTTGGCTTATTTGATGCTGTTTGGGCCACAACTCGAGCTGTTACAAAGGCTTTTGCTACTTGGTGTTATTGTCCCTTCTTCCATAAAGGGAAGACTCTCTGGCCTCTTTTCCCCTTTAGCCACTTTCTGGGGCATTTGGCTTAACACAAATGAGTCTTTGAAGGTGGATACTCAAGACACAAGACCATGGGGGCAGGGTCCATTGTTGATTGGGCACTTCTCCCAAAGGATTACTTTGGATATATGATCATGGATCTCATGGATCTGGTTTGACAATGGAAAGTGGTGATCTCTTATAGTTTTATTCCAGAGGATTCCACTCATGCCTCATGGAAGTGCACTCACGAATTCTGAAGCCCAATTTTGAGGGAAGCTCCATTGGTAGCCTTGGCCCTTCGTGAGTGCGAGATGTGATAAGGATCCAAGGGAGGAACTACATTGCCAATACAGGACCATCAGGTATCGGAAATGCCTACATGGCATACATGGCTGATCCCCTCACAGGTCTCAGAATCTATTTCCAGCACTTCTCAGACCCCCTTGTGGCTGAAAAGGGCACCATGAATGCTATTAGGTGGGCTGGTTAGTAGGACCTTTCTCAAGGAAGCTTGCATATCACTTGGAAGACATCCTATACCTATGCACTTGGAAGACATCCTATACCTATGCACTAATAGACAGTTCTCCTTTATCCATGTTCCTAGGGCTGCCAATAATCTGGCCAACACTTTGGCATGCCTGGGAACTGTTAGTGAGGCTAGGTCGACACCCACCCTCAATCACTCCTCCCACTATTCCTAACCCCCCTATCTTCATCTCTCTCCCTCCTCACTGCATATGTCCCAGTGTGTCTGCTCGTGGTTGGAACAATCGGATGTAAACAGTTTCCGGCATATGCTAATGTTAAGGTTCAGAAAAAAAAAAAAAAAATTGCTATATCAATTATATTACTTCACCCATAGGTTCCAGTGACAAAGTCAAGGCAACAAGTAACCATTCAATCAACTCAAGTTCAGATGATTCAAGGGAGTATCTTCATGAGCCAGTATTGTAATAAGTTTAGGTAACTAGACTGGAAAGGGAAATTTGAAGAAAAAAATAGAGATATCTTCAGAAAAGAATTGCACCTGCATAATACAAAGAGCACCATGTCGACAAAGATCAACACCTTCACAATCAAATCCAATGACCAATTGGCTTTCCGCAGAGGGCACCAAAAATGCATTTGGGAGCTGGGAGGGCTGAGTAACAATATGGATAGGGACCAGTTGAGAATAGGTCTCAGGTTCTGAAAATTTGCCAACTGTCATAGTTTAAGGACATGAACACTGTACAATCAGCTCATATAACATCAATCAGAGAGAGAGAGAGAGAGGCCAGCAATTAGCTCCATATGCAAGGACGACAGACAACAGAAATTCAGAAAGGACTAGAAAAATTGAATGTTCAACTTCAAACATAGCTAAACACAATAATGAAGAGCGAGCACATTCGACAAATTTTTCAATTATCCACACCAATGCTTTTGATTTTGCCACCTGGAACATGGGTGGCAATACCAAGTTAATATCCAGGAGGTTTGACCTCCCAAAGTGTTGGAGGGATTATCAAAAATGTGAGCGACAAGCTACCCGACATACACTGTAAAGACTGTATACACTCCTAGACTGGCATTGTAAACCTGGCACAATCAAATCACAGCTCACAACAGAAAAGACATTAGGCCAAACTATAGCCTCCTGCTCTCTATGCCATATCAAATATGTACTGATTGAATCAAATAACGTTATTTTTCTTGGAGAGTTAACTTCATGGTGTCACCCATAGAGCAAAAAAGTAAACTACATATCCGATATACACAGATCAGCACCCAGTCATCATATATGTTAGTAAATTTCAAGAGGCATTTCCTCCTTTAATTCCCATTAATTAACTTTATTGAGATTATAAATATCAATACAATTTTATGTCACAGGATATCTTGCCTAAATCTTAAGAAATTGTTTGTATGTAAAGATATCTTCACACCACAAAGCTTTGAGTAAAAGAGAGAAGATTGTGCTCATATAGATACCCTTACAATAATTACAATAACTATGTACGAGCTCTAAGGATCCTCCACGGTCATTTATTGCAAACTACTGATAAATGCAAAAGGCAGGGTGAGAGAAAATGGTCGCAAGTGTATACATTCCATGCACGACTATATAAGGAACACTTGAAGATACCACCTAGGATCACATTCTGAAATCTATAGTTCAAACCAAATAATAAACAGCAAGTGTTTGCATGTCACAACAAATGATACCACAAAACGATCCAAAGGCGAACGAATGAGTAGTTAAATTGTTGTCTGTAGATCACTACACTATTTTTGTAGGAAAATGACATCAACTAGGAAATGGAGTTCAAAGAGTCTCCGAGGACGAAGTGAAGAGGTCATCCACAAAACAAAGGATAAGGCCTTAAAGACCTACCAGCTTCTTGACAGTCTTCTTAAAAGAATTTTGGGGATTATAGTAAAAAACATTATGAAAGGTTTTGATCATTCAAAGCTTAAATACGATTATTAGAGGGATAAAGTTTGTCTTCTATCACTTTCAATCATGCAAGGGAGGCCCGTGGAAAAGGAAACAAGGCCCAATAAGTTTAGTTTTAGGAAGTTTTCGTTCTTTTTTTTTTTTCCTTTTTTTCTGGTACGCATGGTTTGATTGAGTATTTTGTAAAAAATTAAGCCAATCTCAGTAATATCCATTATAAAGAACTTAAAATTGAATTAGATTCACATACCAGTCACCTTGCTGCCACCACTGCCCCAAAGGTGGGGGGAACGTAAATTAACAAAATAAGATAATAAAAAATCCAAACAATTATATAAATAGCAGGAATAAAATTCGCAGGAACATATTTTAGCATGGATTGTTGAAAACTCAGCCTGGGCTCTTTCAGCAACGGCAGCATTCATGTTCTCTACCAACTCTTCCCGAGTCAGCGTATCATCACCATCACCTTCCTCTTCTTGATTCATACCACTTCCCAAAGGCATAAATTTCTGCCCAGTGGTTTGCTTGGGTTGATCTAAAGCTCAAAACAATGATCTCATTGAGATATATGACCCTTATTTCTTACCCACAACAACACACAAAACCTATAATGCACGGATACCTCTATTTGCCCAAGATACCAGTGTCAATAAGGTCATGCTGCTATTGGTACAGAATTTGGTGGGGATACTCTTCAGCCATATCCTACTTGTTACTATGCAGTTCATAAAGATCTCAACTCCCTACTAAACATAATATTGTATGATATGAAGGACAATGCGTCAAATTATATAGGAATCTAATTATATATTAATGCTTATTATCTACAAAATAACCAAGCTAATGTTACGATGAGTGACAGTAATATCTCAAGGATAATGAGTCCCTTCTTTTTCACGGTTCTTGTTTATTATATGTGTGTGTGTGTGTGTGTGTGTGTGTAAGAAAACAGTTTTTACGGCCCACATTGTATTTTGTTCTTTAATTTTGTTTCTTTTATACAAATCCTTTTTATATATGTAAGAAAACAGTTTTTACGGTCCACATTGTATTTTGTTCTTTACTTTTGTTTTTTTTATACAAATCCTTTTTACATGAAATTTGGGGCATATATGCATCTAGTAAAAGCGCATCCACTAAAAATGTAAACAAATAATTTGAATAACAAAAATTGACTTTTTTAGTCAAGTTGTCATTCAAATTATTTTTTTTATATATTTATTGGGTGCACCTTTGCTAGATGCATACACACCACGAATTTCATTTCAAATAGATTTGAAAAAACAAAGTAAAATTAAAAAACGAAATTAAATACGGTCGTTGGATCTACCTTCTGCAATGTGCAACTAGGTGTGCTGCAATAACTCCCACACAGACACACAAACATTCAAGTCATATTGACTTCCATCCATGCCCATGTCTGTATCCATATCCATGCATCATAGCACCCCACCCATAAAATTTCACACTAGTTTACATACCTGAAATCTTGATCTGACACCCCAGGTCAGGTTGACTTGTGACCCAATCCAATAGAGTCTGTGACCCAATCCTATTGACTCCTCCATGTGATGAACAGAAAAACCCTTCAGGCTATATTGTCTTAAGAAAACCAAGCTTATAGTATGGTTTTCACCCAATCTAGTTAATAAAAAATTGAAGTATGGTTTGAACCACTTTCTACTGGTTTTAATGGAGAACCCTATCTCCAAGGCTTCAAAAGAGTGTTAAAAACTGACAAAAAACATTTGTGCTATGTGCTATGTAGGCCTCTACTCTTTTTTCGTATTTCTTGATAGTTAACAAAAATTACATTAATGAAATTGATTCCTTTACATGTATGTATTTGCAAAATTGGTCTCCAATAAGACCCCAGAAATGAGACACTTAGAGAAGTTTTGTGAACCCTTTCATGCAGGAAATGATCTCACTCCCTTCCATATGTAGTTAAGAAAAACCAGAACATCGCTGAAAATTGTAAAAATATCTCCTCCAAAATGGATGCCAACCGCCACAGAGGATTTGACTCCTTCTTTGCGCAAGAAATGGTGAGGCCTCTAGTCACTGACATCGCCACTTAAGTGAAAGTAAATGTGAGCTTCAAAGGAAATGTTTCAGTGGTTAAAAAAGAATGCCGAGGTTTCAAAAACACTCCAATGACCTTTGGTCCACTCCATGTTTTGGACATACTTCAAGTTGTTAGAATGGACAACTATGTCATACATAGATCATATCGAATTGCACTAAATTAGTACCTGAGATCCTATCTCTCACATCATACTTGATTTATTACTTTGTCTCTTTGGTTCATGCTTTATCTCAGTGCATCATACTCATGGTATAGATTCTAATACATAAAGAGTAGAATAAACTACAGATTGTTATCAGGGAAGACTGACTGTAACAATTCAACAAGCTCTGTATCTCAATTCTCTCCTCCCTTTCTCCCTCTCCTTCAATTACAGCAATGCAAACCCGTGCACTCCAACATGATATCAAATCAAGAACATTCATAAGAAAGTGAAAAATAAGACAAGATCAATTCTAGCAAGAAAGAAAAGAAGGGAGAAAAAAAAATTACAATCATCTCCAAATGCAACCGTGTAAGATTGAGTCCAATTTTCTTAATCAAGAGAGAAAATAGAGACGAATGAATCATCCAGATAAAGATAACTGAAAAAGATACAAAAATGACGAAAAGCAAAAACGAAATTGAGAGTGAAAGTGATTCCACACCAAAATGATGCCAGATGAAAAAAGAAAGACACGAAGAAAAATAAGAAACAATACATATCCATCTTGAAACAACAATCAGAGAAAGGGAAAACGAAAATTTTAAAAGAAAGAAATCAACATGGATCTACAACACAAAAAACCTGATCTCATAAGAAAGAGACATGCAAGAAGAAACACCAGTCATCGCTAAGCATCCTTATCGAAGAAAAAAAAACAGAAAACAAGAAGTGCATGAACAAACGTCGGATCCACAGTTAACGCACAGGTAAAACCCTAGCACAGGAGACATAGAGAGAGAGTGTGAGACAAGAGGGAGGAAATGTAGAGAGAGAAAGAGAGGTACCTGAACCTGAAGAAGGAAGAGGAATGTAGGTCGAGTGGGACAAGGAGGCGGCCATTTGATTTGAGTCCACCATTTGTCGCGCTCCAAACCCACGCACCAATTCCACGCTGCGTTTATATATGCTTCGGCCTTGTCTCCTCTCTCTCTCTCCCTCTCTCTGCACACGCATTTATACCGATACATGCGGATTCTCTTTCATCTGCCTGAAAAAGTGTTACATGTTGGCGGACGCATAACTACATTTGCATCCCCGGAGGCACCATACGTGCATCTTCAAGATGGACGTAGAATGGTGCTTCTTCCAAATACGACTCAAAATTTATTTATTATTTATTAGTTTTTAAATTTATTTATTATTTGAAATTTGATTGTTTAGAGCCTAGGGTCAATATAAACTTTTCCCTATCAATAATCTCCATCTCAATATTATATTGGTGAAGTTTGTATAAAGCCCAGGCTCTAAACAATCAAAGTAAAGCGCACTTTAAAATAGTGCTGAGAAATATGTTTCAATACTAGAAATCTTTGTGATAGCCTTAAAATCTATTTTCATCTCTAATTGTATAAAGCTTCAAAAATAGTGTAAATCTAATATATCTATGAAAACTTGAAAATTTTGAAAATTGACGGTCCAAAAATACATTACAAGATGCACTATTTCCAAAACTTGAAATCCATTTTTTTCTCATGTCCATACATCTTGAGGTCGAAATGATCAATTTGAAGATATATACACATCAAAACAACCTCTTCTAGTGAAATTGTTAAGCTGCGCCCTACTTTGATGGTCTAAAGCCTCGCACTTATATAAACTTTTTCTATATTATATGTACTTAAAAAAATGAAGTCCATAATCCATCTAAAAAAAGATATGCAAAAGAGCCGCATATCTACATACGAGTCTTACCTCCTATAGCTCATATGGTGAGCTAAAAAACATTCACTAATGAAGCTAATTGAAGTGTTATTAGCATAATTTTTAAGTTTTGTATTTTAGTTTAGGGCGTGGTTTGCATAAGGTTCTTACCTTAAACAATCGAATTAAGGTGCACCTCCAAATTTTGTCTGAGATGTAAATTTGGTGTTGAAATTTTTAGGATAGTGTGAGAATCTATTTTTATCTCTAAATATAAAATTTTAAACTCCAAAAAGGGTTCAGATCAAGCAGATCTACAAATGCATGAAAATATTGAAAATGGACAGTCTAAATAATATGTTGTAAGACATACTATTTTTAGGACTCGAAATCTCTTTTCTTCTCTATATTTATACATCTCAATGTAGAGATGATCAAGTAGATATTTTTTTTTTTTACAATATTATAAGCTTTTATTCATAAGTTGCTTCACAAGCATCGATTACAAAGCAGGGATCAAAACATCAAATATAGAAATAGAAAGTAAAGAGACTCCATATTTAGCAAGACGATCCGTTGAATCATTAGCTCCACGAAAGATACGAGTAAAGGAAAAATGAAGCTTAGGAGAGGAGCATAGGTCCATGATTTTAAGCCAAAACGTGTGAAGAGTCCATGGAATTCTTTGCTCCATCAGGCACCATTTGGATCACATTAAGGGAGTCACCTTCAACAAGATAGCACTTGAAATTCCTTTGCTAACAATGGTTTATAAACCATGAAGGAGAGAAACTATCTCAACCTGGTTAGCTGTCGTGGAGCTACAAGGTCTATTATAGACCTATAATGGTCCCTGAGAATTTCACCACTCCAATTGGTCATGGATTCCCAAGAGAGCTACCATCAAAGTTTAATTTGAAAGAGCTTTTTGGATGATGCATCCAAGAGGAAACCATCCTATATTTAGGCACAAAAGAGAACACAAGAACTTTCAAATTAAATATCTGCTCTCAAACCCTACGCCCTTCCTTAGTGATAGAGAACCAGTCCCAAAGGCTTTACAAAATCTTGTCATTAATACTCTAGACATCCAGAGAGACCCCATCAAATGTTCTCATATTTCTTTCCAATCAAATATGCTAGATAATAGCACTTCTAAGTATCTTCTAAATAAGAAAACCTTTAGAAGGTAAAGAGGGGATATGAGGATGGGTAATAATAGAAATTAGATTGGTGGGGAGCATCAAGGAGAAATCTAGCATCCAAACAGCCCATTTCCAAATAGAATCAAAATAGGGGCAATGTAGAAAGAGGCACATAAGACACACAATAGGAAGGATTTTACCTCCAATGCGAAGATTGTCTACTGTAAGGCACTTCCCTTGAAGGGCTACCTAAAGAAAGGATTGAATCTTCATCAGGATAGGCCATTTCCAGAGTGCATGAATGTCCCGATCAAGGAAGAGAAGTCGATATGCAAATTTGACTGAGAAAGTTCCATCACTTTCACTTTCCCAAGCAATCTTATCCTCCCTATTCGGTGAAATATAAATATTTTCCAGCAATAGAAAGAGTTATTGAAGTTGAGAGATCACTCCGTTAGGCAGCCTATTATAAGAGCAAATAATGTTCCGGACAATGTCATCTAAAGGATTGCGAGGAAAAAAAAATGCAAATCCTTGCTGCAGAAAAGAAACCAAAGAAAAACGATCATGAAAAAGTTGTGAAAGAGAACTATCACCATAGGTGCCCTCTCCACTGCCTATTGTTGGTGCGTGCGCGTGGCCATGGGGCCTCATATGTCTCATATTTCTCTCTATTAATATTTATCTTAATTTCCATATTTATCACTTAAAAGGCTTCTTAGAGAGAGAATATGCCTTTTATCCAACAGGTAGATGTTACTACCCATCTCCCAGGATTAGAGGGCCACATTTATCAAAGATTCCAGGAGGAAGCCGAACGTTGGAGAATGATCTCCTCCATCCCTCTGTAACTAGGCCTTTCATGGCCATGGAAAGCATATATAGAAAAGTTATCTTTGAGTTCTCAATTGGTTCTGGTAAAGCCTGATCTCTGCGATCCCTATTCTCGCGACACTGCCCTCAATTCATGGGAGTTTGGTGTTTTCATCTCTTCTCATCAAAAGTCCAACATTGGTATTAGAGTAAGGTTGTTGTTGAGTGTGATGCTCTAATTTTTTTTATTCTCAATTTGATGCTTTACAGTTGCCTATTTTTTGAGTCTCACCTAAGCCATGAGTCGATTTTTTATTGATCCGTTATTATCTCTAGGATAATTATTCCATTTATTGGTTTTCTCTTATTGTTGTAAAATTAGCTGAAATCTTTTGATATCATATGTTGCTATTTTCTCTCATTAAACTATTTTACCTTCTACAAGAGTTATAGTATCTCGCAAGATCCATATTTTGTTGAAGTCGATGAATACAGGTCGTTCTTAAAAATTGTCTTATTCACTAAATTCATCTTTGTTGTTTTTACTACATCTGGGAACCTCTCGCATTCTTCTCATTTTCTAATTCATATGTCAAAACCTGGTCGTCTAATGGTCTTCTATCAGTAAGCGTCTAATGGTCATCTCTCTAAATTCAAATTTTACAAGCGTATGGTTTCTTTTGCTCACATAGTAATTGGGTCCTACTTACTAAAGCTTTGCTAAGTGGAAAGTAGAAAAACATATTGTGCTAAAAAGAGCTTCCAGGTTTATGTTTACTGTGTCTTTTTTATGCATGCTACTTCCCCTTGATGTTTTTAAGTTTATGTTTACTGTTATTTCTTCTATGCATGCTTTTTTTTTTTTCTCCTTGATCCTTATGGTTTTATTGTAATTGTTTCTTTATCCAATGATATGAGGCCAAGTTGCATTAAGTTTATAGGGAGCTATTAATACAAACGAGGATCAAGCTTCCATGCTATTTCTCTATAGACTTCACTGCCAATACTAACAAAAGGGGAATCAACACCCATTAGATTTATAAGTTCATTATTGTTTATTTTGTACTGTCCAACTACTTTATATTAGTTTGAATTTTACATATGTGCTTTACAATTTAGAGATATTTCTTCCTGTACATTCTATTTGAATTATAATGTTCTTTACTTGGTATAATTATCCTATGTTTTGATATCTTTAAATGAGAAAATTTCATGATCTGGATTTTGTAAATTCAATTTTTTGTGATTATGTTATGCCATAATTTTATTGAAAAATATTAAATATCATTGTAAACTATCTCTCTTGTGCTAAAACATATTCATACATTTATAAAAATTAATCTTGTGTAAGAATAAACATAAATTAATTTGTTGCCTCACTTTATTAATTTTTTGTTACTTCACAATAGTGCAAACATAAATTGTTCGAGAGAATTCTTCATTGAAGTCACTGCCCATATAGAGACGGCAACATATTGATTTGACTAGCAGACCACCCTATTCTTAAATACAAATAAATTTTTTGAACCTTCAGGTATTATCTAAAATTTAAAATGATATCTAGGCTAGTCATGTCAGAACTATCAAAACTTGAAAAACTCAATAGAACCAATTTTCTATGTGGAAAAGAAAATTTGGATATATTCTCCTCCAAGATAGGGTGGACTATGTTCTAGATACATAACCACTAATTTTAGAGCCAAGTGCCAATGGTTAAGCCAGAAGGCGACTTGACAAATGGTTAAAAGATGACAAAGTAGCTAGGACTACTATGTTGAGTTTTATGGAAGATGATTTAATTAGAGTCTATGAAGATCACACTACATCTCGAAGTATGATGGGTGTCGTATATGAAAAGTATGAGATCACTTCTGAGACCCATGTGCAATTGTTATTAGAAAAATATAATTCTTGCAAAATAAAAGATTCAAACTCAGTGACCGAACATTTCAATAAAATGACAGTGCTTCCAAAAGACCTTACTGCGGCTAGAAATCTAGTACCTAATCGCATGTAAGTATCCATTGTCCTTAACAATCTCCCTCTATCTTAGGAGTCTATTGTAATCGCATTAAACCATTATGCATAAGGGATAACTATGTTGAATCTTCCTATGCACCTCATTATTGAAGATGAGAGGAGAATGAGGAAAAAAATCAAATGAGCTCCACTTTGCCTAAAGTTCATTTTCTAAGATCCCCAAGACACCTTACAATAATCAGAGCAATAATAGGTATAAGGGAAAAGGAAGAAATTTTAAAAATTGAAAGAATAAGGTTGAGAAAACATGTTTTTATTGTAAAGAAATTCGACACATCAAGATTAATTGTCTTAAGCTGAAAAACAAAAATAGGAACCAAAATAACAATCATGCTCGAAATAATTAAAATAAAAGAAATAACTTGATCTGCATAGTCCTAGAATCTTTAGCTGCCGACCATGATCTGAGGAATTTGTGGGTCGACTCAGCCTCCACTCGATATGCCTTGAGGACTAAGGACGGATTCATAGAGTTGAAGGAGATCGCAGATGGTAACCAACGGATTTATATGGGGAATGATACATATTGTGATATACTTCATGTCGGTACTTTCAAGCTGTGTTTACTAGGAGGAGCAAATCTCCTATTAAAGGATACTTTATATGCGCCCAATATGAGACACAATTTGATTTTTGTCCCTAGGCTAGATGATAAAGATTATGAAATGAGATTCAGGTTTGGTCGAGTCACTATTGGGAAGCATTTTAGAGCATTGGTGTATGGTACTAAAGTTGATAATTTGTACCGATTAAATATTAATGAAAGTTCATCTCTTTCTGGTTATTTTGATACCTCTCTGGTGCTTTTATATGTATAAATTATTCATATTTATAGCACTTAAGATTATGACATATAAATAAAGATAAAATGAATCAAATGGTTTAAAGATGCATGCTCCCTAGTGGAGAAATTGTATTCAAAACATGCAAGGCATGTATTTTTGGTAAATTAACTAAGCAGTCTTTCCTTAAAGAGAAAACATCTAGTGAACTACTTAGTATCGTTCACTCTGATATATGGATGTAAAATACATAGAGGTATGGAATATTTCATAACATTTATAGATGATTATTCACGTTATGGATATGTATACCTAATTAGTAAAAAATTAGATGCTTTAGAAACATTTAAAGAATATAAAGCTGAGGTATAAAATCAGTTAGGTAGACATATTAAAATTCTTTGAACAAATAGGGGAGGTGAATATTGCTCCACCTTATTTACCGAATTTTGTAAGGAGTATGATATAATTCACCAAACAACCATACCATACACACCACAACAAAATGATGTAGCTGAAAGAAGAAATAGAACTCTAATGGACATGGTTAGGTTTAGGATGAGTCATTCAAATTTATCACCTCTTTTTTAGAATGTGACTCTCAGCACTGCAATGTATATTATTAATCGTGTTACAACTAAATCTATAGACTTGACCCCATATGAATTATGGACAGATAGGAAACCTGACCTTACTATCTTGAAAGTTTGGGGTTCTTGGACGCATGTGCTTATACTACCACAAAATAGAGATAAATTACGAAATAAAACTATAAAATGCTCATGTATAAGTTATTTAGAAGTTCTAAGGGCTATATATTTTATAACGATGAGACTAGATCCTTAGTAGAGAGTCGTGATGCTCATTTCTTAAAAAATACAGATGCTTAAAATATTTTAAGTAAGCCTATTAACTTACACGAAATTGATAAAGATAAGGATCTCCAAGACCCTATTTCACAATCCCCCTCTACAATTGGTGACAATGATTCATTTGAATCAAGTATACAAAATAGGCCTAAAGAACTAAAGCCCTACCTATAACTTTAGAAGAATTTTATGTATTTATGAATGAAGATGATTATTTTTCAATGAGTGATGATTCAATAGATGAACCTCGAAGCTACAGTGAAGCTATTAGCTCGAGTGACTCAGCTGAGTAGACTCAAGCCATGGATGATGAATCTGATTCTATTAAAATAAATCAAGTTTGGGAGTTGGTTGACTTCCGTAAAGATAGAAAAACTATTGGTTGCAAATGGATCCTGAGAAAAGCTTAATACAAATGGATCCATTGATAAATATAAAGCTATGTTGATTTAATCAAAAGGAGGACCTATATTATGTAGAAACTTACTCTCCAATAGCCAAATTTTCATGTATTAGGATCATCCTAGTATTAGTTGCATATTATGATCTAGAATTATTTCAGAAGGATGTCAAAACAACTTTCTTAAATGAAGAATTAAAAGAAGCTATATATAAGAAACAACCAGAAGAATATATAATTAAAGTCAAAAAAGACAAAGTATATAAACTTAAGAAAATATTTATATGGTCTAAAACAATCTTCTAGGCAGTGGTACTTTACTTTTCATAATACAATCACCGAAATTGGTTATGCAGCCAATAGATTAGACCATTGTGTATATATCTGGAATAATGGGAGCAGTTTTGCTATATTATCACTTTTATGTAGATGATATTTTGATAGTCGCTGATGATATTGGCATCATTAACCATACCAAATCATGGCTCAGTTCCCAATTTGAGATTAAAGATATGGGAAAAGCCTCATATGTATTGGGAATTAAAATAACAAGAGATAGAAGTTCGAGATTTCTATGTTTATCTCAAAAAAATTATTTAGAAAGTATTTTAAAGAGATTTAAGATGGAAAATTACAAACCATAGATACACCCATTTGTAAAGGCTTGAAATTGTCAAAGAAATGTGTTCATTAAATGATAGTGATAAAGTTGAAATGGAAAGAATTTCATATGCTCAAGCTGTAGGATGCATAAATTATGTCGTGTTGTGTACAAGACCTAATTTGAGTCATGCACATGGTCTTGTGAGTAGATTTCAGAGTAATCCTGAGATGGCTCATTGGCAAGCTGTAAAAAAGATACTCAGATATATTCAGAAAATTAAAAATTACAAGTTGTGTTTTCAAGCTGATAACCTAGATGATAGAAAATCAACCTCAGTATCTGTATTCCTCTTTGAAGGTGGATGTATTTATTGGTCTAGTAAGAAATAAGGTTGTATAGCTCGGTATACTATGGAAGCCGAGTATATTGGTTGTGTCATTGCTACAGCTTCTGCCGTCTGAATAAAATGCTTCATAAATGATTTGAAGCTGGATATAACCGACGGACCTGTTAAATTTTTTTGTGATAATCATGTTGTTATCTCATCAATTAAAAATTGAGCTTATAGTTTTAAAGGTAAGCACATTAAAATTGATTATCATTATATTTAAGATATTATTGAAAAGAATGAAATAATCGTAAGTTATTTTCCATCTTCAGATATGATTGCAGACCCTGTAATAAAGGGATTAAGTTCAGAAATATTATCAAAGCATGTAGCTTTGATGAGACTTAGAAATATCTAAGTCCCAAGTGAGATATTTTTTATTTGATATCTTGGTCATGAGAAGAAAAGCCACATTAGCGTGAAAAACCCCATGACATAACTTTGGATATTTTTTGTTATGAGCTGTATAATCGCACTAGTGTGAAAAACCTCATGACAAGGATATGCTTATAAATATTAAACCCACTAAGTAGTATTAACTTTATGATATTTTATGTATCTGACCCTCATAGCCAAGTGGGAGATGTTGGTATGTGTGAGTGGTCATGAGGCCTCACATGTGCCATATTTCTCTTTATTAATATTTATCTTAATGTTTTTCATATTTATCACTTAAAAGACTTTTTAGAGAGAGAATATGTCTTTTATCCAACATGTAGATGATAACTACCCAGCTCCCAAGATTAGAGAATCATCTTTCTCAGAGATTCCAGGAGGAAGCCGAACGTTGGAGAACGGTCTCCTCCATCCCTTAATAACTAAGCTTTTCATGGCCATGGAGAGGCATACACAGGGAATTTATCTTTGAGCTCTCACTTGGTTCTGATAAAGTATGATCTTTGCAATCTTTAGTCTCACGACAATACCCTCAATTCATGGGAGCTTGGTGTTTTCATATCTTCTCATCAAAAGTCTAACATATCAACCACCGAATATTACTGGAAACGACCTTTTTGCAGCTGTAAATACCTCAATCAATTAGATGTTTTACCAACGCCAAAGCAACATTTTTCGATGGATTTCAAAGGTGCACCTTAGGTCTACATTTTAAAGTGTCAACATATATCAGTTATGTCTATATCTATTTTTCATATTTATTTTTTCTTTTAATGTTTTTGAGTTACCAAGGGATATGAGTGGGAAACCCACCCATTGTACGTATAATTTGAATGTAATAAAACAAACACAAGGCAAACTACCAATCTCAATATCAAATAGAATAAACATCAAAATAAGATGAATAAAAAATATGAAATATTCAACATTAGAAATAGGAAAGTCTTTGGACGAAAAATGAATAGGGTTTCTCGCCCTATAATGGCCCTCGTAGAGCTGTTCCAGTTTTACCTTGCGTTTCTTGTGTTTTTTTGTAAAAAATTAACCGCAGCGGACATGTTATGCCCGTTGCCATCATAGCATGTCTGATATGGTCGATCTCGCCCATAGACGTTGCGTAGTGGCTTCCTTAAAAATATATAAACCCAAAGGAATACGTGTATCGTCAGTTAACGAAGGGACATGAATATACATGCTTACTTTCCTGTATAGAGTAGTTTATGCAATTCTTCAATAATAGAAATTTTGAGTACGTGTACATTGGATATGCATGCAATGTGCATTTTGAAGACATGCCCCTATCCGTTTCTTCAATAGATTAGGGAGTTACATTTTGAAGGTGTTAATTTGGGGTGTTAGAGGTAGGAATAGATACCGCAACGTAACTGGGTGTGGGGATGCTACCACCATGACCCCAGCCCCTTTCCTAATGTGCAGATAGAGTTATTAGAGAGACATAGTTGCACATATGTTAGCTTCCCCATGTTTTTAGTATGAATTCCAATGTAAAAACAATAAAAAATAAATTGCATTATCTAAAAGGTGCGGTTTGAATAAAGCCGAGGCCCTAAACAATCAAAATAAAACGCATCTTCAAATAGTACCAAGGAGTTGACATTCGGTTCTTTTGGATTTATCTGGATATATACAACTGTAAATCAAATAGGAGCGCTATTTACATATACATATATGTAAACACATATTTTGATGTGGATTGATCCATATCAATCCTAAATATTGATACACCACAACAGAAATAATATGTAGCGTCTAGTACTCAAACATTAGCTCGAGGTATTTCCTCTACCCATTCTTACCTACAAAAACAAAAAAGCAAGGTCACCTTGCGTCCTTGAACCATAACCACTTTTTTACCCATCCTTCTCCATCCGACCAACAAGGGGTAGTGCAGGTTTTTGGGTGTGTTTTGTAACCCTTAAATAGTTTTCACTACAGTTCGCTGAAGTTGTGACATGAATAAGTTTCACTAGTTATTTAATATATACGGTGTATTTGGTGAGAAATGAATTTTCATGTCGTTGGCTTATAGTTTCAAGATAAGAAATAATTACTAGGGATTTACATTTTCAAGAGAGGTTTTTAAGGAGCTTCGTAATCAATGTGGGTTTAAGGTTTCAAGGCAATGGAGAAGAAGGGTGGAGAGGGTTTATAATATCAATCAAGTCAGTTTTGGATGGCTTATTACTTCATTTTTACCATAAATCCACATTAATTTTTTAATCGTAAATCATAAACCCACATTTGTAAAATAAGGGATACAATCTGATTTTTATTTTAAAATACAATTTTTATTCAAATAACTATTTCTACTAAAATAACAATTTATACTTAATTCAAATTTACAAGAATTTTGAAAATATACATTTATACCAATATTATAGTGGTTTAATTGTACTATGTGGATTGATATAATTTTATACCTGTTCATTTATACATGATGAACATAGTTCTCATGTTGTGTTTTCTCCATACAAGTTTAATAACTTTATTTATGAATGTTATGTTTTTCCATTGAGAATGTTTAGCTAGTGCCTTATGAGTGTATATATGCCGCATCCCACCGCATGTGCTGCCGCATAGCGCATAGCCAGCATGGGTTGCATATGTGGCCTGCGGGTAAAATAAAAAGTACCCCAATGAAAAAGAGGTATTTTGGTTTTTTTAAGCACCAAAAAAGGGGGGAGAAGGGTTTGGGGGTTATTAACCCCCTAAACCACTAAAATTAGCCACATTCGTGATCTTTAGGAAATCAAATCGATAAAAAAAAGTGGCAGAAATTTTATTTTTGAATTTTTTTTATTTTCGTCTTGGATGATCTTTGGTTGTTGATTTGGTTATTTTGGGTGTTTATTTGAGGAAGTTTTAGTGAAGTTTGAAAATAAATCGAGGGTTTCAAGGGCGGCGAAGAAATCTATATTTTCTTCAAGGCTGTCGAGGAGAGACTCTCTAGATAACTTGTCTGACTAATATTTGAAATTTAAAATCTCAAAACTTGAGAAATGATGATGACTTGTCTTGATGTTTGAATTCTTTAATCTTCCTAGACATTTAGTTTGTACTTTGTAATTTTAAAGTTTGTAGTTGTAAATTTGTGATGATGGTTGTTGAATGTTTTATGAAGTTGGTTTCAAGTTTCTAGTATCTAATTTCTAATGTCTTCTATGATCTATTAGTGGATAGTAGATACAAAATCTATGACAGTTGATACTTTTGAAGTTAGTGCATAAGTTAAATGCCTATTATCACATAATCACCTCTATACTTTTTCTTATGGATTAGCCTTCTTTTTTAGATTTTTAGAATTTTTGTATTTATTGAGTACCTTGGGGTGATGCACTCACATCTAGACAACATCGAGCCGCATCAGACCCCCAACGAATCGGGCCGCATCCCGCATCTTAAAACACTGATATGGAATTTTGTGACTTCATGGACACTAACTCTTGATCCAAGTTTGCACGGATTTCATGGGACACATACGCTCTCGGTCACTCCCATTATGACCAAGAATCACATAAAATCTTGCTGTCAATGTCTTGAACAATAGTTACAAAACTTCATTATAAACTTATATAGTTATCATTATAAAATCTAATGCATATTAAATAACAATTGATTACAATAATAAAATTATAATAAAAATAAAATTAGTTTGAATAACTTTATTTTATTATGTAATTACCTTATTATTAAATTCGTATAAGATAAGAAAAAATTTCAATAAAGGTAAGTAGTTTAATTAAAATTTAATTAATTATATGTATTGTATTAATTAACAACTTACTATACATGCATGTGAGAAAAAAAATATTCTTTATATTAGGTTTATTAGAGGAAGGGGGACATGTAGGGGACTTGGGTGAGAGATAGAAATGTGGGGGAGAAAGAACATAAGAGAGCTTTAGATTAATAGTATAGAGAGAGAAAGTGAGTCTTAAAGTTGGAGAGAATAAAAAAAACCCCCTCCGCGTGCGCGTGCACACACACACATATATATATATATATATATATATATATATGGGAAAAGGATCTTGTTTGCCCAGGGGCTGACTGCTACAATGTCAGCCAACGGCCAAGATTGAATCTCGACCGATTTGACGGTTACGACTTCATTTCGCATTTGAATTTTCATTATTTTTCTACAAATCTAAATCACTTGAAATTTTAAACGTTCATTCTTCTCATCAAGGCGCACGTAATAAAAATATAAAAATAATAATTCGTAAAAAATAAATTGACCAAAATACCCCTAAAAATTTTTAAAGGTATTTTGATGAATTTGTTTTTTATGAATTATTTTTTATATTTTTATTAGATTCTTATATTTTTGAAGAATAGACGATCAAAATTTTAAGTGATTTATATTTGTATAAAAAAAATGAAAATTCAAATACGAAATGAAGTCATGATCATTAGATTAGGCCCAGATTCAATTTGGGCCATTGACTGACATTATAGCTGTCAGCCAGTGCGCTAATAGGATCATATATATATATATATTATGAGATCTCACTAAAATGCTCCATATATAATGTGATAGTGATATAAATATTATATACTACGAGAAATAATTTATGAATGAGAACATATGAATATATCTATCCATTTATGCTATAGAATTGCATGTAGAACTTTATCTAGTAAAATGAGTAAATTATTTATATGATATTTTAAAATAACACAAAATTTTTGATATACATAAAGAGATAAATATCAAAATTATATACAAATTTATCGAATTACTATATATTATAAACAAATAATATTTAATTCAAATTTTAATAATGCTATATGATTATCACAATTACTACTAAAGAAAGCATAACTTAGGTTGTTATGAAATAGAAATATATTTATTTTAATTACATCAAAATTAGAAATAATTATATATTTATTTTACTATCACTTATCTTATTCATAAGTATCATAATTTTACCCTGGCATGAATTATATACACAAACACATTTATAATATCATCAAAAAGTTCCCAAAAATACAATTTCAAAATTATTTATTAAAATTATAACTATTAAGTAAAAAATGTCGGCAAAATTGTTAACTACAAATCATAAACTAAAACTATAGCTCTTAACTTAAAATTATCAACTAAAAATGTGGATTAAAATATTAATTAAATCAAATAAATTATATTTTTAACTAAAAATTACTATATAAATCATCATATGTGGGATGTATCATAAAATAGGAAAAAATGGAGATAGAAAGAGACAGAGATAAAGTGCATTCAGGAGACAATAAAGGATTGCTATTTAAGGTAGAGAGAGAGAATAAAGAGTCATGTATATGGGGGGAGATAGATGTTTAAAGTAGAGGGGGGAAAGAGAGAGAGAGAAAATATTTCTATATGGATTAATAAGAGAGAGTATCTTAAAATAGTAGAGAGAGTTATCATAATAAATCAGAAAGTCATCATAATAACTTCGAGAGAGGGTCATTGAAGAAAATAACTAAAGACAAAATAAGAATGGCTTAAAGAACAAAATAATAAAAAAGAAAGAAAAAATAACATTTGTTTCAAATATAAGAAAGGCACCCTTATCGCTTAATATACAATAGATAGCAAGATATTAGATAATAGATAATAGATAACAGATAGTAAAGTATAGACAACAACGTTACTGTATTTGTTCTATCTCTGAGATGTTATTTTGATTTTTAAATGCCATATTCCATAGTATCCCTTGAATAGTATGATGATGATCTTCTTTGTGAGTTAGTTTTTTTTATTATGGTGAGAAGATAGGCATTCCAAAGCTATCTATAAACTTGTTGTTGGTTTGAGCAGTTCGGTATTAGATCTTCAATTGATTGCTTTCCAATCCTCAAGGCACATGTAATAAAGAGGTGGTCATGATCTTTAGTCTCATTTTACATATGAAAAACTTGTTGCAACTAAGATAACCCCATCTTTGCACCCTATCTAGGGCAATTAATGGGATCGGGCCGAATTCGAGTTCCATATTAAGGCTTGAAGGCTGAGTTGGTGCAGGCTTGCTAGGCCCAATATATTTTTAAACTTGGCCCTCTCTAGCAATGGGCTAGACAGGGCCTGACCGAAGATTTTTTTGAGCATATGTTAAAGAAACTAAATACATTTTTCTTTTTCATGATTACATCTGGCCCAGCTTGGCCTCGCCCATTTTTTGGTTCTGGGCTTGCCCCAAGCCTCCTTATCATGAATTAGGGTGTGGCCCAGGCCAATCCTGGGTACCCTATAATATTTTGGCCAGGGGTGGTCCAGAGCTAGCTCGGCCGAATCCCTGTTTGTAAGCATCCCTCACTCCATCCATGGTGGTGGCCTCTTTAAGTCCAAGAGTGGAGAGGGGCTGAAGAGGCAATCAACCTAGGTGTTGAAAGATACTCAGAAGCTAGAGCCAATCTACTAAAGAGCAAAGGACATCTACTCTTCAAGACAGCAATAAAGATCTTACACGGTGTAGTACTTTTAAAAAATTTCAGCACAATGCACGGCAAGTCTATTACAATATATTTCAATAAAAAATATCTCAAAATAAAACAAAATAAGGATTCACATTTGCTGGTATAAACATAATCACTTTCATTTAATAATGCAAAAATAATGCCAAGAACTACAGGAAGTCGTTACAGCAAAGAGTAACTTAGATCACCTCCAAAAGACGTGATACACCCACCCCATTTCACCTGGATCAATGGAGTATTGGTCTTGGTCCTTCATGTAATCTCTTCCAAATGGGAAGCAAAATATGTCAGAAAACTTAACTTGGGTATATAGAAGGGCTTTTAGACTATGAAACCATTTATTTTTGATATAAGAAGGTCAAAACTTTTTTTAGCTATTGGATGTCTAATATTAAAATATATCACAACTTTCGAAAAAATTTATTTTGGACTTTGTGCTCAATTAGTGACACATCATGACCCACATGATTTTACATCCAACAATTGATAATGATTGTGACATTCTTGTATAAAAAATAAATGGTCTCATCCTATATATTTTCTTAATATAAATATGTAGTACCAAGGTAAAAGGCCCCTTTTAGGCGTAGCTATTTTTAGAGAGAGAGAGAGACTTGCTTAGATACCTATACAAAGGTGGAAAGAAAACGCCCATTTATAGTAGCGTCCGGCCTAGAATGTTGCCATCTTTGGAGAAGACCGAACCATCAAACTATGGTGATACGTGGGATAAAGAGAGATTCTTAATCTAATCCATACATTACTAAAATCAACCATCATGATGAAGGAAATTATATAAAGCCTCTATCTCTTAGTTTCCATAACACATTCTCTTTTAATTCTGTATTAGCAGTTGAGGCATGCTTTTATCAGTATATAATCTATTCTCGAGGTCTTCAATATAAATTGGACATTGGATTGCCACCTACTAAAATTAAATCAAATCTCTCCAATCACATGAAATCCTGGCTCCTAGCCTTTAGAGAAGCACCAATAGGCATACGGTGCTAAAATATGCACTTCAAATTGCTAGTTTCGAAATTTCGCTCGAAAACTTCGGAAGTCTTTCCTATTTCAAAGTCGAATCAACATAATCGGATGGTTTAATCCACACATTAATCTAGTGCAAACAGAGTTATGGACCTAGAAATATGAGGGCAACAATGATCTCAACTTCAATCTAGTTCTTATTGTATCCCGATATCAGGGAGATAGGAATGACGAAACCTACTGGTCAATCCATTTATTCATAATCTAGATATTAGAGAGATGGACATGACAAAAACCAAACACTAGTGCTTGATCTTCAAGAGAATTGGAAACACAAGAAGCACTCATTCTCTTCGTAGTATTGAATACCCCCGACTCAGTAAAAATCTCGACATGCAGCTGGTCTCGATGAAGAAATCCCAGTATGTAACCGATTTGATGAAATACCACTCGAGTTTCGAAGCTACACACTCAAAAACTCATCTAAACCCACAACTTCAATAAGTGATTTATCTTCAAACATAATGATCACTATCATCAAATGGGAAAGATAAATCGCAAGTAAGGATATATAGACCTACTTATTGATAAATCAAGAACTTTGAAAGACGATAGAATAGCAGGGTTTTTAACGCTAACTTTCTTCCTTTTTATTTATTTATTTTTATTTTTTTTGAGCTTTATTCTTGGGTTTTTTATCAAATAAAAAATACTCTTTATTTGAAGCCCTCAGTAATATGAGAAAATTTAAGGGTTCATTAGGATTAAAGGCATGTACGATGATGGTTACATATCATCATATCATCGTGGTGTTCTATTTTTGCTTTGAAAAAGACCCATGTTATTCCAAAATAATAGCCCTTGCGTTCGATAGTGGTTTGATAGGTGTAAAGCCTTGGAAATTATGTTTTTGTCTTATTTGTGTAGAGAAAGAAATGTTGGGCCATTTATCTCACACATTGAAGATGTGAAAGAGGGAAAATTTGTTTTAATATGATAACATTGTGTGGGGGCGCAAGGGCACTTGATGAGACACCTATTGTCTGAGCACATGTGCAGATTGGGCTTGTGGCTTGTCTAAATTTTTGCCTCTACATACAAGTGATAGATTGTGCTCCAGTGGATTGGTGTCTATGGGTTTTCCAATAGATTGTGCTCTAGTTGATTGTTCTATGGGTTTTTTGCTACATTGACACTCCGGTGGTTTGGTGCACTTCGGTAAATAGTGCCCCAACGGGTGTAGACGTACTTGTAGTGTGTCCTCCCGTAGATTGGTGCATATCGGTAAATGTACCCCTACAATAAATGTAATCGGTTACTTCATGGAAATCCAAAAAATACTATGTGATTGTGGGTGCACACATGGTGTTACTGCGGTTGTTTTCTCATAACCCAAATGGTTACCGCTTAACTGTTGCATACAAGTTGTGCACTGCACTAACGGTTGAGATTTCGAGAGTCGCTACTCTTGACTTTTGAGATCATGCATGAAAGTGAAAAGGCACTTTATCTCTCTATATGGATATGTTTCTTTCTATTTTGACACATATAGGGAACCCATACGAATTCAAAAGTGCCTTTTGTGATTACTTTCTCTCTTTAGAAACTAGGTAACTTTGATGATCTAGAACTTGCAATATTTGTGCATTTGTGTTCTCAAATTGTTTATTGCAATCTTTTGCTTCTATGTATCCTGTAGATAAATTTATCTTGTAGAAACTTAAGTGCATACTATTCATTTCAATAATGGGCAAATATTGTCTTGAAAAAACGATATATCACATTTATAAGAGAGATTGAAATAACCTTTGTTTTCTATATCCTTATTTTGCCTTGTTTCACCCTCCATTTTCAACACATGATATAAGTTAGTATATTATAAACTTTCATATGATATGATACATATACATAATATTAAATTTTATTATATGTTAGTATATTATAAACTATCATATGATATAATACATATACATAATATTAAATTTTATTATATGTTTTAATCTCATTTTCAAACGTGAACTAAAGAACCCCACTTCAAATTTGAAAATGAAAAAGTCTGGGGCGCTTCTCATCGACCAAGAAAAAAAACAAGTGTAGGCCATCAATTATGGTCTACCATATAGAAGACTATGGTCTCCATGAATGACTAAAGTAATAATAAAGTCCAAATATTATAGCTTGTTTTGAAACACAAATTAACAATTATAATAGAAAATAATCCTCATTTATCTCAACCTCAAGATATATATGTATGAAGAGAAAAAGAATTGAAAGCCGTATAAATAGTACTTCTTGTGACAAATTATCTAGACTGTTTATTTTCAAGATTTTTTGGTATTTATAGATTTTCTTGATCTGTATCATTTTTGAAATTTTAAGTTTTATAATAAGAGATAATAATAAATTTTCAAGCCATGATAAGGTTTCGGATACCATAATGATATCTTCAGACAAAATTTAGAGGTATGCCTTACTTCTACAATATTAAGGCACCTTATACAAACTTAACGCATTCCAATTATTTGCCCCTTTTTCTTTTATTCTTTTTCTTTGTTATTTCCCATTTTTCATCTACTTCCACCTATGTATCTTGGTGCAATGCTAATAATCGTTATAAAATGAAAATGTACAAATCACCTCATTTTATTCCATTAAACCCATTATTGGAATCTCGGCACATGTATGTTCTCAAATAAGGTGCTCTCTTGACCTCTCTTATTAAATTTTTAGTTTTTGCCCTACTTAGAAAACCTCTATTTTTTTTGCTATGGTTTTCACTCTTCACTGTAGTTTCTAACTCTTCACAGTTAGTTCCTTTATACCTAGAATGGGCTAAAGGTTAGACGTCTTGAGTTTCAGTCCTACCACGAATAAAAAATTTTATCTCTACTGAACTACCAAAAAAAAAAAAAAACATCCCTTACTTATGTCTTTTGATCCTTGATGCATAAGGAGAATTAAGTGCGAGCTCAAGATAAGGTGTTCCCTTGCTCACTTTTCTTGACTCCAAGATGGGCCACCTTTGTTTCCATGGGACATTCAAATGGTGGAGGCATGGAAGGTCCACTTTTTCCTGATTCAACAAGGCCAGGGACCATTTGAAATTGACTATATATATATAGAGAGAGAGAGAGAGGGAGAGAAAGAGAGTGTTTTTGTTTTATTGTAAAGGATATATATATATAGAGAGAGAATGTGTGTTTTTGTTTTATTGTAAAGGATCATCAAGAGGGGGCCAGGCATGGGGTCCAAAGGTTCCTTGAATCTCCATTGCATGTTCATGGACAAAGTTGACATGCTTACTTTTGGACATGTTCATTGGATCAACAACTCTCAATTAACCATGCACAAGAAGCAAGCCCAGGAGATCAAGTGAGGTCCACAACATCCCTTTCCGCATGCATGGGCATGGGGGAGAAACAGATAATGATCTCTCTCTCTATATGTGTTTTTATTTATATTGGAAGTTAAATAAATTGAAACTACTTGATCTCTCTCTCCCTGCTTTTCTTTTTTGAAAGTTAAATAAATTGAGAATACTATCAAACACCGTCAGGTATCCCATCGCAGTGAAAACAACAAGAAGATACACATGCACAAGACTGAATAGGGGTTTTATGCTTTTTACATATATGATTGCCCTATTCGGGCCAATTGCTCCCTTCCGTGGGTTGAGAGCATAAGCTTGTCTCAGTAAGTGTCGTTGTTTTGGTTACTAGAATCACAAGAATTATCCACTGATTTATACCGTATAAATCCTAATCTTCACTAGATGTCTCGAGAGTTCTCACTTCGTCAAGAGAAGGATTTGTTCCTAGGCATTAATGGAAGAGGGAAGAGAGATGAACATGGGTTTATGGGAACTTTCTAGAGATAGAAAAATAGAGAAGGCTTTTGAGAGGTACTTGGTGGTTATCCATATGAAATCAATCCAATTAACCACATGTATGGATATTCTCAAGACTGGATAATTGTCCAACCAACCAACTCTATAAAAAAAATTCTCTTTCCCCTACCCATCACAAACACTGTAATTTCATGGAGGTCCACCCACCCTCAAGGGTTGGACCATCCAAATCTAACATATTTAGCAGTCATATAGATTATATATATTTTTAATAATAGTTACTAGGACTCTATTAAGATCATTGGGTTCATCAAAGGAAAGGGGATGCAAAGAAAAGTAGAACAACAATATGACATCTAATTACAAGAGTGAACAATGTTTACCTTCCCCCTTGTTACTCCCTCTCCTGCTACATTGTCAGTTTTGCTATTAATTTTTCCATAAACATTCATAAAAGAAACATTCAATCTACCACAAATATTATGAATTTCAAACCATGTGATCTTAAATACCATGGAACTTTCTACTAATTTTTGCAAAATTTAATTGAATCTAATGATTTACTTTCCACACCAATGAGAGCACCCAATTGTTCTACTACAAAATATCTATAATCAAAATTAAGTTTAATGATCCCTGTTGGTCGAGGCTTGAAAATACCGGCCACCCTTCTTTTTGCAATACCTATTTTCAAAACATCCTCATAGTTGAACAAAATGTCTAATCCTGACATACCCCAATAATATTTTTTAATTATTACCCAATTAATTAGAAATATCATATCTTCACTCACCACACCGCCTTCAAATACCCTTCTATTCCTCTCTTTCCATATTTCCCACAAAATTACTACTCAAAAAGCCTTCTAAATTATTTACCAACCTCTTGTGGTTGATGAAGATTTGTAAGATCAATTAATTTATGAGATTGTCTGGGGAGGTTTAGTTAAATCCTCAATTGTCCAAATGCCCATATCCATAATGTATGAATACCTTAAAAAAGGTTATCCCTTTTTCTTCATCTTCATTACAAAACATGCATATATTCACTATAATATTACCCTTCTCCTCAATCTATCCACAGTTAAGAGTCTTACCAAGAGTCATAATCTAAATTAAGGCTTGCACTTTGTCTGGAATAAGGTTACTTCTAAATTTTTGCAACATTTGGCATCATCCACCTATACCTATCATGGAAAAGAGACAAATAAATAGATTTAAAAGAGAACCCAGGATTTGACCCCATCGCCCAAACAACCTCATTTTCTCTATCAGGGCAATAATATATTGTTTAACTCTATTATATCTACAAGTTATTTATCAGTTAGTCTAGGCGCCCCTGCTTGAAACCACATCCACTACTTTCATGTGCTGTTTATTATTAACATCAACAAGTCAAGAAATGAATTCTTCAAACTTACTCCCCATCCATTTATGCTTCCAAAACATAATTTTATCGCCCTTGCCCACTGTTATCCTTATGTTTCTTCCTATAAAGGCTTTAGAAATGAAAAATTCCTTTCGGTAAAGGTGAAAAACATATTTAACTCTTCCATCTCCATCAAATAATCTATCTTAATCTACTTCGTACTTTGCGACCAATACTTGTCTCCATAAGTGATCCTTTTCTTGAGTGCTTCTCCACTACTATTTGGACATTTTTGTTCGCAATTTAAATTTCTAACAATGAAACCTCCATCTTTTTTAGAAGTACATACTTCATCCCAACTCACCATGTCATGTCCTTTCCTTTCCCAACCCAAAGAAAGTTTTTATCAAACTCTAGTGCTTTTGTCAACCCATTAGGCACAAATAAAAGAGACATAAAGAAGATTGGGAAATTGGATAGAGTTAACTTTACAAAGTAATCGTTCCTCTCAACGACAAATATTTTTCCTTCTATAAATCCAATTTTAAGAGGAATTGATCAAATACTTAATGGAAAATTGATTAATTTTACAACAAAAAACTATAGCAAATCTAGTAACTTCTTCTCTTCAACAAGCAATACCCACTATGGTCGTTTTCTCTAGGTTCACTTTGAGACCCCAAGCAATTTCACAACATCTAAAAAACTTCCTCAAATGTACAATTTGGTTCATATACGCATCTTTGATGTATATATGCATCTTTGAATATTAAGGTATCATTTGCATATTGTATATGCATCTTTGAATATTAAGGTATCATTTACATATTGTAAATGCGAAATACTTGAGGTTTATTTGGAGACTTTAAATCTAGTAGAGTACCCAACAACTTCTACATTCTTCAACATAACACTAAATGGTTTTGCCATTTAAGTAAAGAGAAAGAGGATAAAGGATCCCTTTGTTTGACCCCTCTTGGGAAAAACCTTGTAGGCTATTAAGGATTCCCTTGTCATGTAGATTATACTTTACACATGTAATAATCATAGAAACTGCGAGAAAAACTTAAGAGAGAGAGACCATGATGTGATGGCATAGTTGTGAGTTAGTAATAGAGAGAAGATTATAATAGAATTTAATATGATTTAAAAAATTATCAAACCACACATAAAATGTTAATTATCAACTATTCTAAAGCATTCGTATATCTTTCATGGGTTTTTAAGGAAGGAAAAAGTGTATATAAAGATGCTACCTTATAATGTAGAACTCCAGATGCCCCTCAAAAATCCATCGAAAAAGGTAATTTTAATGTTAAAAAACCTTTTGATTGATCATCTCGACATCGAGATGTATGACTATGAAAAATAAAAAGATTTTAAGTCTCATAAATAGTGCATTTTACAACATATTATCTATACCATCCATTTTCAAGATTTTCATATGTTTATAGATCTACTTGATTTTAATCATTTTTTAAACTTAAAAATTTATAATTAAATATAAAAATAGATTTTGAGATAATCCTAAGAACATTTTACATCAAAATTATATACCACGATAAAATTTGAAAGTATATTTTACCTCTACCCCGACGGATGCATATGTATGCCAACTGCGCCCTTTTAAAATTAAGTTAAAAAATGGTGGCATGTTAAATAGTACATCTCTTGGGTACTTTAAAATAAATTTCCTTGTACTTATTCATAGCACGTGCACAAAGTACACCTCTTGGACGATAGACCTTAAATGGTTCTACTTTAAAGTACATTATCTGTGGAACAATAACTCATCGCCAACATCTACACTTTAATGGTTGGTAGATAGTCCTATATAAAATTACCCAAAAAAAAAATAAAAAATGGTCCCATATAATGTTATATGTACGTTAAATATAATAGTCCACAAACTCAAAAATATATGCTACAGTAGGGCTGAGAATTACCCTATTTGGATCTGAAACCCGAATTTCAGGTTTTATTCGGTTCCAGGTATGGATCCAAGATTTGGATCCAATGATCAAATCCAGATCCAAAATTTGGATCAAAATACTAATTCGAATCGGATATGAGTACAGGTGGATTTGATATGGATCCGACTCAATTATTAAAATATTATATATTATTTTATGATATACATATATGTTATATAGTATTTTTTGTTATATATTATTTTATAGATATAAAATAATATATAAAATAATTTATTGGATATGATCGGGTCCGGATCCCATGGATATTTTTTAGATCCAGATCTGAACATGTATACTCTTCAGATCCAAGTCTGGATCCCGATAGATCCGGACCCGATCTGACCCACTCTTAGCTCTATCTTACCGGACCATCATAATGTGAGAGGTGCCTCCACTTCTTACACATGGTATTTTAGTAATATCATATATAATATACTCCCATTAGAGCATATACTCTTCACCTACTCCCTCAGGTAAGAAAGCTACTAAAGAAGACATTTTGGATTTGAAATTGTGGAGCCCATTTAATAATAACTAGATGGTTATTAAAAAAAAAGGTGCGGTTTGTATAGATCCTAGGTTCTAAATAATCAAATTAAATTAAAGCCTACCTTCAAATAGTATCGAGAAACGCGGTTTCAACATTAAAAATCTTTGTGATGGGTACAGTTTGCATACGGATGCATCCGTAGGTGTAGAGGTAAGGTGCACCTTCAAATTTTATCATGGTATATAATTTTGATGTAAAATGTTCTTAGGATTATCTCAAAATCTATTTTAATATCTAATTATAAAATTTTAAATTTAAAAAATGGTTAAAATCAAGTAGATATATAAACTTATGAAAATCTTAAAAATGGACGGTGTAGATAATATTTTGTAAAATGCACAATTTCCATGACTTAAATTTTTATTTTTCATAGTCATACATCTAGATGTCTAGATGATCAATCAAAGGGTTTTTCAACATCAAAACTATCTTTTCCGATGGATTTTTTACGGCATCCGTAGTTCTACATTATAAGGTAGCATCCTTATATAAATTTTTTCCCTTTGTGATAACCTTAAAATATATTTTCATATTTATTTATAACATTTAAAGGTTCAAATATAGCATAGATCAAAAGATCTATGAAAACTTTAAAATCTTGAAAATTTACGGTCCAAAATGCATTACAAAATACACTATTTCCAAAATTTGAAATCCATTTTTTTCTCATGTCCATGCATCTTGATGTCAAGATGATCGATTTGAAGATGTTTGGGCATCAAAACAATCTCTTCTAGTGAAATTTTTGAGGTAGGCTCTAATTTAATTGTTTAGAGCCTAGGCTCTATATAAACATTTTCCTTAAAAAGATGAACTATGAGTACTTCGACACTTAGATCTCGCTATCCAAAAATTGGACTGTCCACGTTCAATTTTAGAAATTTTTTTTCCAACCTCATAGAAAGTGCATATAAATTTTATATTATTTTTTTAACATTAGTTACCAGGTTAAAGAGGATAAATTGCTAAAATTTGGAGTCCTAAAAATGACCCTAGGACTGGTTTTACTCAAGGGAGCAAATGGGTAGTATGCTCTTATGGGAGCATTGAGTCATTTTAGTCTTGGTAATTTATGTGTGATTGACATCACAATAGAGCGCCACAAATCTATTTATTAAAGTACAGGAATTAAGTGGAACTAGGCCTAAGTACTATCATGTAATCATTTTATCTTATTTTGATTGTTAGCTGGGGACATAATGAAAATGGAACACAAAACATTTTATCATTAGCCGGGGACATAATCAGAATGGAAAATAAGACGTCATATTGTAGCACTCGCTACCTAACCACCTCTATCTAAAACCCATTCTTAATGCCCTCGACAACTCAAAGTTTATCCTTAATGCCCCCGATAACTCAAAGTTTTGGTGGGGTTTTTTTATCCCAAATTTTGAGGATTTTCCCTCTCATCAGGGACCAATATGGGAGGGAAAATAATGATTTCCCACCTCAAAAGTTCCTCAAAACATTCTCCTCCATAGTGGCCACACTCCATTTTTTGGATGAGTACATCTAGGTATAAAAAATTCAAATTTATTTATGTAATCTATATTTAGGCTAAAACAATCATTTTTTAAGACAATATTTTGCACTTGACAAGAATTGAATTAGCGTGAATAATGATATTTTGCCTTTGTATACAAAAGGGTGTTTAGATATCTGGAAATATATTGTCTGTGAAATATATTACTGGCGTAATACATTACAAATGGATTGTTACTGTTTGGATAGTATTTAGATGTAACATATGATATACATTGTAGTTAGATTACACAATTTAATATAGAATTCTCTATGTTGCACCTTAAATTTGCTCTTACATTATTGCTCTTACTGGACATAGCGATTTAATATGGAATTGTCTACAAAGAGATCATTAATCTTTCGTACGCACAATCATTCATGTCCTTTAAATTTCAAAATAGGTGGTTGTACCAATGTCATTGAATAAATACAAAATTTCAAAAAAAAAAAATTCACTTCATGACTCACCTCAAGCCGTCCAATTTGACATCTAATATTTTAGTATAATTGTGACCTCCATTCACAAAAGGTAAATGGTTTCTTTGTAGCCATTCCTATTTAATATTGAAATGCATATATATAGATAGCATGACTATACCATGCTTGTCATGCCTCAAAGAATAATAACTTAAAGAAAAAGTTTATATAAGGATGCAACCTTTTAATGTAGAACTACGGATGCACCACAAAATCCATCAAAAAAGGTAATTTTAATGTTTAAAAACCCTTTGATTGATCATCTCGACATCGAGATGTATGACCATGAAAAATAAAAAGATTTTAAGTCTCATAAATAGTGCATTTTACAACATATTATCTACACCGTCAATTTTCAAGATTTTCATATGTTTATAGATCTACTTGATTTTAACCATTTTTTAAATTTAAAATTTTATAATTAGATATAAAAATAGATTTTGAGATAATCCTAAGAACATTTTACATCAAAATTGTAAACCATGATAAAATTTGAAGGTGCACCTTACCTCTACAGCAACGGATGCATCCGTATGCTGACTGCACCCATAACTTAATACTGTGAATTAATATTGGTCATAGACATGACTGAACTATTTTAGTCACAACCTTTAAATATCGTTAATTTGTAGTTTAAATAGTAAATGGTGATGTATTTAAAAATAATAAATGGCGATGTATTTAAAAAAAAAATATTGTGAAATGGTAGAGTATTTTAAAATGTGATTAAGATAATGTGAAAAAAAAAAGAAAAAAAAAGAGAAGAAGAAGAGCTAATATATTGTAAGTAATTTATCACTTCTTTATCTAAACCCTAATCCCAAAAAATCATTTTTTTTTCAAAAGAGTAATCATTATAATTTAAATAACATATAATTTATCACTTTTTTGTCTCCATCTAAACCCTAATCCCAAAAAAAAAAAATCTCAAAAGATTTAATAATCATTATAATTTACCCATTTTGGATCTAAGAAATCTTATGCATAACTTATAAATCCAATCCCTTTTGAATTGATGAGAAAAATTAAAAATAACATACAACGTACCTAAAATTGCTTCAAGGGCTTGAAGAGCTATGACATAATAATATGAGAGCTGATGGCTTCGGATGAGGGCTACAACCCATGGGAATAGAGGGATGTAGAAATACAACCCATGGGGATAGAGGGATGTAGAAATAGATATTCGCATAAGAGTTTCGAAATAGATGTGTATATGATGTGTAAACACTTATAAGTAGAGTTTAGAGAGACAAAAAACAAATGGATGTGTGGCAGGAGAGAGAATGGTGGGAGAATGGAAGTGCAAGATAATGGTGGGAGAATGAATGTGCAATGGCGAGAGAGAATAGAGGGAAATAGAGGATTTTTTTTTGGCAAGAGACGTCTAGTTAGATTACAAGTTAAGAGCCTAATGAATTTCACAGCATGCGCTCAAAAGATTTTACATATTTTGGAAAATCGTGTATAATTTATTTTCATTTTCTTACCGTTAAAGTGTATTCAAATATGATAAATCTCATATTTTATTTGTATATATTTATCTGTAATAGATTTTCAGGTACCCAAACTGCCCCAAAGAAACAAAATGATCTTACAAAGTTTTTGCCAATGCAAATCCATAAGAACTTAGAGCACTAGGGTTGCCTTTATTTAGAGAGCATAAGAAAGAATATTGTATGGGAACTGAATATACAGAAAACTGTGTATCTAAAAAAAAACGAAAGAAAATTGACTTTCAACTTCACCTAGCGTGACTGTTCATTGCACTTGAAGGATGAACAGTCGTAAATCTTCGATTCTTAGCTTTAGCAAGCTCTTCAACTACAACTTATGTGCACATCCAAATCACTCTAAAACATCACTCCCATGAGAGTGGGTGTATTGGCATTTTCTACGTATTTTAACACGGGTCCGGGTCTTGCTTGACCTAGACCCGGACTTGATCGAACCCGACCCGAAAAGTAAAGGAAAAAGTTTATATAGAGCAGAGCTCTAAACAATCAAATTAGAGCCCACCTTTAAAATTTTACTAAAAGAGGGACATCAAGAAGCATAGACATGAGAAAAAAATGGATTTCCAGTTTTGGAAATACTGCATCTTGTGACGCATCTTTGGACTGTCAATTTTCAAGATTTTCAAGTTTTCATATATCTGTTTGATCTACACTATTTTTGAAGCTTTAAATTTTATAATTAAAGATCAAAATATATTTTAAGGCTATCAGAAAGATTTTCAGTATTGAAACCACATTTCTCGACACTATTTAAAGCGTGAAAGCCTCGACTTTATACAAATTGCACCCAAAATTAAAATATCTATGCAGTTTAACTATAGGTGTGGTTTGCATAAGGTCGCAACCTTAAACAATCCAATTAAGGCGCACCTCTAAATTTTATCATAAATGTAATTGTGATATAAAAAATTTTAGGATGGCTTGAGAATCTATTTTCATATTTGATTATAAAATTTTAAACTCTAAAAATAGTTCAAATCAAGTAGATATATAAACACATGAAAATCTTGAAAATGGGCTGTCCAGATAAAGATACACTATTTCGCGGACTTGAAATCTTTGTTTCTTTTCATATGCATGCATCTCGATGTCGAGATGATCAATTAGAGGGCAACCTTTTATGTTGGATTATTGAGGTGCACTTTTAATTCTACATTTTAAAGTTGCAACCTATATAAACTTTTTCATTTAACTATATTTGAATATATTTTATATAGTGGTTCCCGATAAATATTACCGGACTCAGACTCAAATCTGGATCCGGACCCTAATAGTGTTTAGATCCAAATTTTAGACCAGGACATGACCCACCAAGTCCAATTTTTTTACCTATACCTGGACCCAGATCGAGTCTACACCTTGGGTCCCGGGTCGATGATGATAAAATGCTATATGAACTTACTCTTTTTTTTCCCCTACTCATGAATGTGAGAATAAGACTCGTTATGTCTTTGAGCAATGATATAATGCAACGATTGTATTATAATATAATGCAACCACATTAAAAAATCATGTTAGGGATATTTGTTTGAAACAATTTTTTAGATGTATACTCTTTTCATTCTACAGAACAATCACAAAAAGAAATTTTGAAAAAAAATCCCTAAAAAGTGTTTTTCTGATCCAATTAATATAAGCCATCCATTTTAGTGAGAAGGTTAGATATAGGCCTCAAAAGGATTTTTTTATTCCGAAAATTTTTATATAGTGTTATCGTCATTAGATTAACAATATTAAAAAAGAAAAAAGTGATTTTGAATTTGTCAATGTCTAGATCTTGAAATTCACTGAATGAACAATTGAGATTCATTGTTAGAGGATACTAATTTTGACTATATCTAGGGTGCAAATTGAATTTTTTTCCCATAAGATTGATAATGAGGATGAAGAGAATGGGTGTGCAACATTTGCAGTCATACAAATGCCAAAAACATGATTTCTAGAAGTGTAGTTGCATTATACTATGATACAACCGTTGCATAAAATCATTGCTCTATGTATTTTTTTTGCACTTCAAATAATGCCCGAGAATATAGTATGAGTATATAATATTTCAAAATACTTTGTTGACCTTGATAATGACAAAATTTAATTTTAAGCCCTAAAAATGATCTACTTTCAAATATTTATTTCAAAGTGTTCACAAACACACGTCATTTTCTTAAAACTTCAAATTCATTAGTCAAGGTAAAATAAATTCTAAAAGGATTCTCAATGAGGTTTTATATACGGTATTACCTAAAGTCATGGCTGAAAACAACACTCCTTAAAATAAATTGTTCTAAAAGGGGAAAAAAAAGAAAAAAAAAGAAAAATGATTATTTATTTTTGGTACAAGAAGATCATAATTACACTTGTTTGTGAGATTTCAAATTCAGCGATTGTGAGAATCTCATTGACTAGACCTAACGTTCAAATTTTTTTCTCAAACGTCCTTAAACATCTCAAGCTATCCAATTTGACATCTAGTGACTAGAATTAATTATGGTCTCTTTGTAAGAGTGCCATTGAATAGATACAGAGTTCCAAAGAAAAGTTCTCGGACTTCGTGATTCACTTCAAAGCATATGATTTGGCATCTAATGAGTGAGAATAGTTGCGACCTCAACGGAAAATAGTTTTATAGGATTACAATTCTATCAAAATAAGTAAAATCTCACCTCATTGAAAATTACAATTCAAGCAATGAAAAACCTTTACATTGATCATCTCGGATTGAACATTATGTTTGTGAAAAAAAATTAGGATTTAAAGCTCTAAAAAGAGTGTATATTGCACCAAATTATCTAGGCCGTCCATTCCACCCTAAAAATAAGTGTTCATAGATCTGTAAAATTTGTACCATTTTTTGAGTTTCAAATTTTATTGTTGGTGTTGTAAATTGATTTTAGAGCCAAAGTGGAGATTTTCATTGCTGAAACTGCTTTTCTGACTAGAATTTGAGGTGAGGCTTTATTTAGTTTTCATGGAGCCTAGGCCTTATAGAAAATTTATTTAAAGATAAATGGTCTATTTCAATCCCTTAAAGAAAAAAAAAGAAAAAAAAAAGAAAGAAAGATAAACTCTCACAAACCATAAATGAACTGAAGCTAAAGGAAATAAGTAAAAAAAATAAAAAAATAAAAAAAAATAAAAAACAAAAAACCAAAGAAGAATTCAAAATGAAAAATAGTTTGATAGGGCTGCAGCCCTATCAATCTAAGTAAATCATCACCACATAACTCATCAAAAATTGCAAGTCAAGCATTATTGGCAAAACTTTTACATCGACAATCTCGACTGGAACATTTTGGCTGTGAAAAATATTAGCATTTCAAGCTCTAAAAATAGTATATATTGTAATAAATTATCTAGACCATCCATTTTACTTTAAAAATAAGTGTTCACGTATCAGCAAGATCTATACCATTTTTTGGGTTTTAAATTTTATTATCAATGTTGGAAATTGATTTCAGAACCATCATAGAGATTTATGTCGCTAAAATCACTTTCGATATGAGGATTTGAGGTGAGGCTATATTTTATTTTCATAAAGCTCAAGCCTTCTAGAAAAAGGTGCAGTTTGCATACGGATGCATCCTTCAAATTTGATCATGGTATATAATTTTGATGTAAAATGTTATCAGGATTATCTCAAAATCTATTTTTATATTTAATGATAAAATTTTAAATTTAAAAAATAGTTAAAATCACGTAGATCTATAAACATATAAAAATCTTGAAAATCGACAGTGTAGATAATATGTTGTAAAATGTATTATTTCTGAAACTTAAATTTTTTTATTTTTTAGGATCATATTTTTTAAGATTAAAATTACCTTTTTCGATAGATTTTTGAGGTTGATCTTCTACATTATAAGGTTGCATCTTTAAATAAGTTTTTTCCTATACTCATGCATTCAAAATAGAAGCGGTGGTGGTATTATGGGATACTGGAGACGTGCCGACTTTTGAATCGTCCCATGTGAAGCACCCAACTCACCGCCAATAGGAACTCGCCACGTCAGAGAATAAAATTCGTGGAGATACACGTGTGTTCAGTTTTCCAAACCAATGAAGATCCGCCACGTCGTCGAACTACGTGCGGAAGCAGATTTCGCGTGAGGGGACCGCGATGCGAGCTGGAGCCGAGATTATTAATGGGACTCGGCTCGACGTTGACAATATTTGCGACAGAGTGGTCCCTCTTATAAAACCCATGCGTACGGTGGTCCCGCTGAACCAAGTTTTTCATTTAACCCCGCCGGTAAAATACCTGGTGGATTTTTATGACCAGACATTTGTCGGATCCTTTTCACATCATGATCAGTTTCTAACAAAGAAATTTTTTTTTGAGCTTTTAAGAATGGTTCTTGTAGGGGGGAACTAATTTGGAGTAACCCTCGAGCTTGGGATTACCTTTTCCTTTTTCTTTTTTATTTATAATATGAGGCATCTTACCAATGTTTTCATATTTGTTTAGAAGTCTTTTGTGAGAAAAATTAAGCAATTTTGTGCTTAAAGGCCAATTTCGGAAAAAACTTTGGATTTTTTATAATTTAATATAAATAAATTAGATATATAATATATATTTATAACAAAAAATTAAAATAAAAATTTCAAAAAAATAAATAATACTTTTATTTAGATATTTATTTTCTTAGGCCAAAGAGGTCGAAGCTTCGGCCGAATCTGACCAAAGTGACCCTAATCTGATCAAAGTGACAACACTAGGCTTCATTTCCCTTTGGTCTAAGCCTAAAATCCGAAGGCTTTGGCCTCTTTGTCCGAAGCAAAACAAATTTGACAACAGTGCATCTTACCAATTGTTGCCTTTTCTAGTTTTTCGATGAAATGATATTTTAGGTGTGTTTTGACAAATATGTGAAGAAAAAATATAAAATGAGACTATTTATATTTAGTACATGGAGGTCACAATTAATCGACCATTATATACAACATTTGCTTAATTGACCAGCATTCAAAGTTTAAAGGAAAATTGTTTCATGCAGGCAGAACTGCAATTCTACAATATGCGGTGCCAAGGTATAAAGCACCCATCTTAAAGGTAAGATGCAAATAGGTGGTTCATCTATAAACAATTGATACTAACGATCCAAAATGTTTTCATCATAAAATCATTACTTTTATTTCCTAAAATTTATTTATTTTTTCATATCCATGATCTCCATGTTAGAGATTACATGTCTTTAAAAATTGGGTAAAAAAATCCATCTCAAAAATCCATTTCTAAGAGCCGACTCATTTCTACGTAGACTCTGAGAAACTGTGTCCAAGTTTAAAAGGAACTTATTTTAATTTTGTAACACATGGAACATATTTCACATCCAATAGTCATTTTTAACTGTTGACCTCTTTGTACCAAAAGTAAATGAACATATAGTATATAATCCTAATGTTAAAATAGTTAATCTCTTAAGTTATTTTTAATTCTCTTAAATTTAATTAAAAAAAGGAGTATATTTCTATCAATTTTATCATAGCAGTATGAATCTTCAAAATATTGGAATTCTTTATGATTGTTTCTTAATAAGGTAAAAGGTGAGTATGGTCATTGCATTGCCTCCACATGATTTTTGGCCTACCTCCGCACGGTCTGTGGCTTGACGGAGCTGAGGCCGGTGCTGGCCTGGCCCGGTCTTATTCTTTTTTTTTCTTGTTTTGTTTTTTAGTTTCTTATTTTTTGGCCTGGCCTGACTTATCAAAAAAGACGAGTGTTGTGTTTTAACTTTTTAGTTTCTAAATATTCAACTAAATAGCGCTAAAGCCGATTAACTCTCAGCTTTAGCATTATCTTCTTGTCATTAAATTAATTTTTTGACCTTTTTATAGATTTAAGTTTCTAATTTATAATGCAAACAATAAAAAATGATTGTATACAATGAAACCATTTATCACAATTGCTTATAACCATTCGATATGAAATTTGATAGTTTGACTGTTTGACAAAGTTAAAAAAAAAATATTTTTAACCTTGTACTTGGTCAATGAAATAAATGCAACCACCCAATTTCACATTTAAAGGTCAAGATTATTTGTGACTACCTTGTACAAAAGGTAAATGATCACATTATGTCATTTTTTTAGATAAAAGTTGGTATGCATCAGGATTTGCAGGATTCATATCTATCTGGTTCTTTTTCACAAGCCAACTCGTTCTTATATATGAATTTCTTGGACAAATATATTATTTTATATATGATAATACATGAATTGCCGTTTGTTGTATTTTTTGTAAAATAATTTTTTTCGACAGCCATAAGTTATGTTGTTATACTATAAAGAAAAAAATAGTTGATTTCATGTCTCATATTAAAAAACTCAGAAGAAAAAGCCAAAATTAAATATAACGCTACCTGCTTTCGAATTTAAAAACCAATAATTTAAAAACCAATAGGAGATAAGGCCTATGCAAAACATGCTTAACGTGTAGAGTGTTGCTTTATTAGGATGAACCAATAAAAGATAAGGCCTATGCAACGCATGCGAAGCGTCTAATGGGATGAGCAATTTGTGGGCGATTTTGATTATTTTTTGGAACCCAAAAAGCCAACATGAAAAAGTGGGACCCTTGAATATCCAATTGCATCTAAGTCGTAAATGAGGGCCGCTTTATAACTGTTCAAGAAATTCAGGAGTCACAACTCTTTATGTTTCAGGTGCATTGAATGGTCAAATTTCTCTTTCAAGAGATTGAATGATCACATTGGATGAAGTTTGAAAAGCATATTCTCTCTCTATAGATGCAACTGGACCTTGTTTTTTTTTGCATCATCCAAATAATTTACCCGGTTTGGATCCGAAATTTGAATTTCGGACTTTATTTGGATCTGGGTATGGATTTAAGATTTGGATCCAACAAGTCGAATCTGGATCTAAAATTTCGATCCAAATATTAATTTGGATTGGATCCAAGTATTGGTGGATCCAATCCAGTTATTAAAATATTACATGTTAACCATTTTGGAGTTTAAAACTTTATAATTAGATATGAAAATAGATTTTGAGATAATTCTAAGAATTTTTTTCACCAAAATTTCATATTATGATAAAATTTGGAGGTGTGCCTTAATTGGATTGTTTAAGATCGCAACCTTATAGAACCACACCCATATATAT
>NW_006499912.1:2938396-2961579 GCF_000471905.2 Amborella trichopoda | reverse complement strand
TCTGAACCATTGGGCTCATATGAGCTAGTTGACTAATCCCATCTTTTCCCAAACACACACACACACACACATACACACACACATATATATATATATATATATAGATATAAAATATTTATATTATTTTTCAGATTCGGATACCGATCCGAATATTCTAGATCCAAATCCAAATTCAGATCTCATTTATACTTTTCAAATCTGAATCTAGATCTCAATGGATCTGAACCCCATCTGACCACCCTATTTTGCACACAGTTGTCCGACCTTTATCTTTATTGTGTGAATCTTTTCTCTCTAGAAAAATGACAACCCGGTGCTGTTGGTCTTGCTGCACTTGTGCCTTTCTACAGGCAAAGTAGTGTTCAAAAGTATATGGGAAACTAATATTACCCTATTTTACCCACAAAAATTTCAATATAAATTACTTTACGTTTGATTTCTGAAAATTTTATGTCCCTTGCTTAATCTCAGAAACTCAGGATAACTAGTCGAGAGTTGGAGATTTACTATGAAAATTATTTGATTTGGGAAATAGATAATTGCATATATTCGAAATAGCTTAGCATTATTATTCATTTATAATTTATAGAGAAAAAAATCATGTCAGCCTAGTATAAGCCCAATGACCCATATTGAATATGGACCTATATAATGCTCACAACTATATTTTGTATTTGAATTTTGAGTTTTTTTTATACAAATCTACATCACATTAAATGTAGGCCATCCAATCTTCTCATTGAGAAGAACCTTATAAAAATATTTTTTTAAAAAATTTTTAAAACATAAATTGACCAAAATACCCTTGAAATTTTTAGGGGTATTTTGGTCTATTTATGTTTTATGAATTATTTTTTGATATGTTTATTAGATTTACCTATTTCTTTTTATAATATACTATCTAGATTTTAAGTAATTTAGATTTGTAGAGAAAATATTAAACATAAATTGACCAAATTAACCCAAAATTTTTTATGAATTATTTTTTCCATAAAAAAGTATACAATCACACGGCACTCTCAGAAATACTCTTAGACTTAGGGATATTTTGATCTATTTATATTTTATGAATTGTTTTTTTCATATTTTTATTAGATTTACCAAAAAAATTTTAACAATATACACCCTAAATTTTAAGTAATTTGGATTTATAAAAAAAGATTAAAATTCAAATACTAAATGTAATCATGACCATTAGATCGGTCTAGATTTCCTATAAGTCGTTGAGCATTTACTGTAACGGTCAGTTAGCGAGATGACCTCGGACTCTCCCACCTTATAATAGTTTGTAACTTAGCAAGAGTTTTACAGTGGGTTATATAATTAAGAAATTGCGACTAGCCTTTCGTGGTCTGATAAATTAATTAAGGAAATGAGAACAATTTACCATAGAAATGCGGATGGATGGCCATGGAAAGGAGACGTACTGTGATTGGCTGATTAAAATAAGGATGTAACTTCAATTTTTTTCCAAAAAAATAAGCCCGCCTATTATTTGAGTTACAACCCTTTCGTGCCAAAGTTTAAAAAGTTTTTATGGTATGGAGTGATTGTGAGTGTGCCATGCAAAATTCAAAACAAAATGCCTCGAACTTCATGGCACATCGTAAGCCAGATTTGACATCTAATGGCTATGAGTGATTGTGACATTCTTGTAAGAATGATAAATGGTCTCATAGTATATGATCTCGATATGACGTTTACCGTTTTCTTATTTGATTTCAAAATTTCCTTCCAGACATCATGTGATACAATATAAACATTCTCGCTCAAAACCAATTCTTTTTTTTCTTTTTGCCTTTTAACTATAGTATAAGAATGTCACAATCAACCATACCTGTCAGATCTGAAATTCAGTAGCTTGCGATACGTTACGAATCCCAAAAAAATTTCTTTGGGACTTTAAGCATAGCAAAGGCAAACTCTTAGGCACCCGATTTGATATTTAATAGCTAATGATGATTGTGATCCCTCTATACCAAAAATAAATTACTGTATTCTATATTTTTCCTTTTTTTAATTATGCATGTTTTAACTCTTTCATTGCTAGTGTCAAGCCTGGATGACAAAGGAGGAGGGTCATGTTAGGTTGGCAGCCTTGACACATACCTATCATGACTCCTGATCCACATTATATACTTATGCTTGGGCATTATATGATGGAAGGTATACCTTTTGATAGAGTAGAATGATAAAATAAAATTTATGTAGGCAACCCCAAATTGTTGGGATAAAGCTAAGGTGATAAATTATTAGTTTTGCTTATAATTCCAATAAGGAGAAAAGGATTTCTATGGGATTTGAGGGAAAACCCCTTTTGAGAGTACATAAATTACAATTACCTAACGTGGTCCTGCTAGACCAAATGGAAAATCTGGTCCAATGACTAAAGGGCCTAGAATCATTTTTGATGCATCCAAAATCTATTTCGAACAAAATATAAGTCTAAAAAGAAAATTTCCCAAACATGACTTTTTCAAAATCGATGGTCTGGCTTCAATATTGGAGTGGATTTTGATTGGGCACTTTTTTGCCCTCCAAATCATTTTTTCTCATTCCAAAATTGATCGAGAAAAACAAACAATTTAAGAGAAGTAGGGTCAATGAATTCGATCTAGCCAGGTTTTCAATCCCAGGAGATCAAGTGAACCATTTAGATCAATCGTTTGGTCCCTGATGCTTCAGAGCATTTTTATTTTTATTTTTATTTTTATTTTTACAAATTGTATAAATATGAAATTTTTTACGTGGCATCTTCTCATTGGGACACTCCTAAAAAAATATTAAAAAGAATTTTTTGATAAAATAAAATGATCAAAATACCTTTGAAAGTTTTTAAGTCATCTTATTTTATTAAGAATATTATTTTTATATTTTTTACAAGTAAGAGTTTAAGAGAGTAGCGGATGCTCAAAACTTGCTGTCAAAATATTTTGTAGAAAAATATTAAAATAAAATAATGTAGTGATGTGACATTGTGATGGGGTCCATCTCAGCTGTCTGTTCATAATGGATGGTTGGATAGGGAAAAATATATAAGATTTATGCCGTAGGGAAAACATTAAAAGCTTGCCCTTGATATAAATATGGAGGGCTGAGGTAGAAAACCCTTTTGGTTAAGGGAAAAGTTCATATAGAGCTGAGGTTTTAAATTTCACTAGAAGAGGTTGTTTTGATGCTTAAATATTTTCAAATTGATCATCTGAACATCAAGATGCATGGACAACAGAAAAAATGGATTGAAAGTTTTGGAAATAATGTATTTTGTAACGCATTTATGGACTTTCAATTTTCAAGATTTTGAAGTTTTTATAGATACGTCAATCTACACTATGTTTGACGCTTTAAATTTTATAAATAAATATAAACCTATATTTTAACTTTATCACTAATATTTGCAATATTGAAACCACGACACTATTTGAAGGTAGGCTCTAATTTGATTGTTTAGAACCTGTGCTCTACGCAAACTGCACCCTTTGGTTAAAGCCAAAACGAAAAAACATTTCCGCTGGTGGTATGTTACCAAAAGGCAAAACTGTTAGACCACCAGCCATTAAGTTGAAGCTTTTCCTTTGCAAACTTTTAGTGATCGTGCAAAGGGTGGACACTAATCTGTCTGCACCATCATTTCCTTTTCTTTGTATTATTTCACTTTTTGTGAAGACCAAATCCAAGCATAAAAAAGTATACAGGTAAACCAAAGAGTTTGACATATCCCAGTTCCCATCTTTATGTTGGAATTTGGCTTAATTTTGGTTAATTTCCATGCCATTTCTTTGAACAGTAGTGCTTCTGTTAGTAATGGTTCTCCAAAGTTTTCTATTCCAATGGATTTTCATCTTTTTTTTCTTTTTTATTTGACAATAAAATTCTCTCTCTCTCTCTCTCTAAAGAAAAGAAAAAGAAAAAAAGACAAAGAGAAAAAAGAGAGAGTAAAAACGAAACTGTGGGTATGAATAAATGAGAAGGTTTGAGATAAATGGGGAAGCAGTGGGTGTGTGCATTACCTGATCATAGCAATGGCACCCCATTCACTGCGCTGTAATCATGATAAGCATGTGGGGTTCATTCAGAGGCACTCTGAATATACCATATTAACAACAATGTGCTATGAATGTGGAGATGAATAAAAATAAAGAATTGAATAAACAAATATGATAAAAACCAGACAAAATCCTAGGAGCAAGTTGCCTGCTCCCTTTGCTTCTGACTCATGGCAGTCCTTTTTGCTCTCTTTTCAAGTGTTGAAGCCATCCTCAAATGTATTTTTCTTATCATTATTCTACTCCCCTTTTGCAACTTGCACAGTGAGCTGCACAATATTTGCTTATCCCAAGCTCTGCTGCATTCTCTCAACTCTTGAGCTTGCCTTTTTCACCTAATAAATGATTATGGACATCATTAGTGCAACTAGATTTTGCTTATTATTCATGAATCTTTACATCACTATTCAACCCACAACATTAAGGCAACATTTGTAAACAATGTTTTTAGAATTGGCTCCAGCCTCGGACTCGGACCTCGCCAGAGCTGAGTAAATGTAAATGGCCCAAAAAGCCCTAAAAAATTTAAACAAAAAAAAATAAGGTCAAAAATAAAATAAAAACTGGAAAAGTGAAACAAAACTACAAATTGACATAACAAATACAAACAATCTGAACAATATATAAAAAAATGGATTTACAATAGATTGATTTATGGTTGGAAGCATTTCCGAAAAAATCCAAAAAAGGAAAATACAAAAATATGGCATCTGCCAATAAAAGCTCACAAATAATTGTAAGACACATCCAAATTGCATGCTACTTTTTATACATGGATCCTACAAGTTTTTATAATTATTATGCATTGATCCATATTGAAAGGGATATATTTTTTTTAAATTATTGGAGTACTCAGGTACTCTGCTCGACCGGGGCCGACTCTGAGTGGACTTGGCCGAGTACTTAAAACACCATTTCTAAACTTGATTTGATTGATTCAGAAGGTGGTTATGCAGCCCTTGTTATTTAGTTTGTTCCATGATGAATAATGAAAAACAAAAAAGAAAGAAGGACAAAATTCGAATGATAAGATACCATCAATAGAATTCAATTCAGTCCATGTTGCTGTCTTCATTCAGCAATGTCCATGTCGCTATAATGGCAGTTAGCAGTTAGTGGTAACAGTAGTAGTGAATATTATAAAGTGATTTTCATTACTATCTTCATCAATTATAGGCCATAACTATCATTTTGTACTTGATGCTAAGGCACAAGTTACAAGAAGTCACTAGGAGTTTGATAGAGTCAGGCTTTTTGTTATTTGTTAACTTGCTTCCATTGTTGAGGGACCAGTAAGGTACTAACTTCATACCTTGGTGCTGTATTTTGGCAGGGCGCATGAAATGGCAGAAACAACCAAAACAGGGTGCAGGCCTTTTCCAGACATCTTACCCAATGTTCTAAAACTCTTATCTTTTTAAATTCTGACACTTTCTCTCTCTTTCCTTCCTACATATATAACTATTCCTTTCGTATAGATTCCTGTGCATGGTCCTCATCTTTTTAAGCCTGCCTTCACTTTGCCTTCCTTTCTCTCCTGTTGGGCCAAAGCGCTTTCCAATAAGGAATCCCAAGGTAGGGGAAGACAACCCCCCTCTCTCTCTCCTAATGTTTTTTTCACACTATTCTCATGCTACTCTTCACTCCCCAAATTCATGGTAAAAGAATTGATGGTTAGAGTCAATAGATTTGGTTAAAGTTTAACTTCTTTTTATATAGAGTATGATTGCTAGGAATGGTTTCTTTTATGTGTTGAGAAATCTAGAGATTCTTGGGTGTTGTCTCTATTACATCAAATGACAAATTTCGGTTTTCGAACTGACGTTAGCATATGCATAGCTAAAGATCCATGTAAGCATGGAAACTGCACTCTTTTAGAGACAACTAATCCTAAGTACATTTATTTTTGGAACTTTAGATAGTTATGGGTGTGTGTATATAGGCAGATTTGCAAGAAAGCTAACTTATAGGTGCTCATTCAGATTTGGCCAAGTTAGAGTTTTTATTTTCTGGTTTTTGTATTCTGGAGCTGTTTGGATGGTGGCCTTTCTCATTTAAGATCCTGATAGTTTGGGTTTTGGAACCTTTCATTAAGGTGAGCTTTAGCTGCTCATAAGCATGGCTTGTTTTCAAGCTTTAGTTCACTGGTGCAGTTTCTGGGTACTCAATGCAAACAATGGTCCATAATATCTTTGTTTGAGATTTCATGTGCCCAATTCTGATGACGGTTTGGCTTTTTTTTTTTTTCCTTCTCCCCCCCTCTCCCCTTTTAGCTCCCTGTTGCTAAAAAATTATTTTGGGTGTTCTTAGAACGGAGGTGGAGTTTGAATTCTGCAATATTATTTGCTAAATCATAAGTCAGTTTACATTCAGATGAGTAGTTATATTCTGATTTCATTAAAAAAATAGGATGGGCCCGTCCTTATGTTCCAATGAGCCATCAGATGGTCATTATAAACATGCCTGTTCTTATCTATAGATATTCAAAAAGTGTTCAACATAGTATACAGCCAGTTCTAAAGATCTGGTTTGGTGTGGTTTGTCTTCGAACACAGCTACAATTTCCTTCCTTTTTATTGTTTTGTAATCTTAAACCTGTCTTTATAAATTATCACTTCATCGAACATGGGAATAATTCATACCTCTGATGCCTGGAATTTAAAATCTCAAGACATCTTTGTTCTGTCAAGAAGTCTTTGGACTAGTAAAATCCTGAGAATTTCGAATAGTTCACTGATGGATCTTCTTTTAGTTTTGCAGATATCAAAAATAGCTCTCGGGAACCAGTGACCTGAACCTATCAACTTGTGAACTACTACAATTTGCCTCAACAATGGAAGATTTGGAGTGGGGGAACCCATCTGAGTCTAGTCTATGGAGCTGTATGTCTGAAACCTCTCATGAGATCCCAACAATGTCAGCTTCTCATAGCTCACTGCAATCTCTTTCAGATGATAGCCTGATTAATAGCACAGTATCCCTGCGCACAGAGAATTACTGTTGTTTAAACCCATATTTTCAAGGTTTCAAAATGTGTGGTAATGGTTCAAGTTCTTATGCTCCAGTTGATGAAATGCTTATGCAGCTTGTCCCAGCTATAGATATGATAAATAGTTCTTCTGGATTGAACATGTCCCAGCGCCAAGAAGCCATTAGATTAGCAGCTGATGCAGTCTTAGCGAAATCAGGGGCTGGAACGAATTGGAGCGAAGCCTTAAGCACTCAATTAAATGCCTCACCTCTGGCAAGCAGGTCTTACATGAACAAAATCTCTGATTACATGGAGGATGCTAAGAAATCAGAAAAATGTTTACAGTCACAAGGTCTTGATCATGGTCTGAAAAGCATTAATGAAGATGATAGTAACGTTGTGCTTTCTACCACAAACTCGATAGAATCGCTGGATTGTTTGCTATCTGAAACAAACAGCAATTTTGATAACACTTCTATGGAAGATGATGGTGTTTCATCAAAACTCAGTAATGGCAATTTGGATTTGGGGCAAACATTCACAGACTGGGATGAGGCAGCCTCTCAAGGACCTTCAGGTCCCTCAAGGCCCAAAACCATCAGGAAACAAACCGAAGAGGCAGAAGATTCAATCCGAAATCAGGTAAAAAAGCCTAGGTCTCTCTCGATTCAAACTTTGCAACAACCCAAGCAGGACCCAAGTATCAATAATCATCATCACTACTTTGATCTGGTTCAGACCAACTCTTCAAGCTCAGATCAAGGTTTTAAGCTCATCTATGAGAATCCACCAAAATCCAAGAGACCCAGGTCTCAAAAGCACCAGAAAACCTCGACCATTGAATTTTTTCAGGCCAACTCTTCCTATGTTGAGGCTGATGCAGAGGCCATGGCTACCATGAAGGAAATGTTTTATAGAGCAGCTGCCTTTAGGCCTGTAAATATGGAAATGGAGGTAATTGATAAGCCAAAGAGGAGGAATGTCAGGATATCAGATGATCCTCAAACCGCAGCCGCTCGTAGGCGTAGAGAGAGAATCAGCGATCGAATCAGGGTTCTGCAGAGGCTTGTTCCTGGCGGCACAAAGATGGACACCGCATCGATGCTTGACGAAGCAGCAAATTATCTCAAGTTCTTGAGATCACAGGTTACTGCACTCGAGTCACTAGGCAATAGGCTCGACACCACCATGAATTGCACCGCGTCCACGAACCCACTCCATCTCCTCGTCCCCTTCAACTGATCACCACCACATGGGACTGTTATTTCTCTCTCATTGTTGATCACCATTAAAATTGATTAGCATGTATTAATGGGCATGACATGATGTTAATGATGGATGTGTTCATGTGGGGTTTCAGCTATCTGTGCATGAGATGAGATGATAAAAATCTACGTGTTGTTAAATCTTAATCATCCATCCATCATTGATGTTGGGTTCAATTATGAGTGTATAATGAGATGAAATGAGATTAATCAAAACCAATGCATTCTTAATCATCTCATCATAATGCTCCTTTCTCAGGCTTTACATGTCCAAAGCCAAAAAGTTATAATAATTTCACTGATGATTAAGTTAAAAAAACAAACATCTTTTGCAGATCAAAGCTGGTGCTTATTATTATACCATTTTACTGCAAAGTTGCTTATTTTTATTCCTTTTTTTGTTTTGGGTTTTGTTCAAGTTTAGCATTGGTTTATTTTAAAAGTGAACCTGCCATGTTCATTAATCGATGCAAAAAGACATTCCCTTCGTCTTTGTGAAAGAGAAGATCAGAGAAGGTTGTCCCCCAAGCCACAAACCAGGCGTGCCCTTAAAAAAAACAAAACACCCCATTTAATTATTTAAAAACCAAAATAAACAACTTAGAAAAGTCCATGCACTGTAGTCACGTGGCAGCCAAATATGTGTGTGGGGTAATACTAGAATCTTGAGAGTTTTTTATATTGGAATACCCAGGCCTCTTTTTAATAAGTAAAACTTAGGGTTTCCTTTGCTTCAGTTGAACTCGAGTCTAAACAATCGCTGAGCCTATTCAGAATCACTCGAGTTGGTTGAGAATCAGCTTGTGAGTAATTCTAATTTGAAAAACCCTAAAGTTGAGTGACTTGTACCATTCGAATAAAAATTGTTTTCATTAAGACCTGATGTTTAGGAATGGCAATGGGCCACGTGAATGTCCCGGGCCGCCAAAATGTGATTCAAGGGCTGGGTCATCATGGTCTCTGGGTAGGGCTGAGCTGGGCCTAAGCCAAGGCCAAGACAAGGCCGTCCTAGCCCTTTCTCCTTTATTATTTTTGTCATTTATGTTTCTTTGATTCTATTTGGCCCCAGCCAGGATTGGCCCTATGCCAAGGCTGGTCCGGGTTTGGGCCGGCCTAGGTTTGGGAACTAGGGCCAGGGGTGGCCCGGATGCCGCCCCTACTGAATTTCTGATGGGTGGATATGGAAGAAATGATATTCACTTGTGCGTTACTTAGTGAAGAGTGGATCGGAATTTGTGTTGTTTTTTACTTGGGTTGCTTTGTTTTTATTTGACAATGTTTCCTTGGGTTGCTTTATGAAGATGCGTCATTGAGTTGAATTGGGAGTGAATGATTGGGTATTGTGGTTGGGATTTGGTACTAAATTTAGAAGTTCTGTTTGGGTAAGCCCGGATCTCCCGTTTGTCACTATGCTTAGGTTTCTTTTGGCTCTTCTGCCCAACCACATTCTGGTGCTCTCTCACGTCGGGTCGGGTTTGGGTATGGGTCCGTCCAGACCCGGACCTAAAAAATATATGGGATGTGAACCTGACCGGATCAGAATTCACTGGACCCGGATCCAAAAAGTGATATGGGATCCGGACCCAACCAGATCAGTATTCATCGGATGTGGACTTGGAAATATAGTGTGGAACTAGACCCGGAAGCCCAAAAAATATTTATGTATTTAACTATATTTAAATATATTTTATTTATTGGGACCTAAAAAATATTATCCGGATCCAAATAGTATTCGGGTCCAAGATTTGAACCTGGACCCGACCCGCTCGGTCCAATTTTTGGACCCATGCCAAGACCCGAATCGGGTCTACGCCTCAAGTCCGAGTCCATTGCCACCCCTACTCTCTCTTTTTCTCTCTCTCATGTCTAAACATGGGGAGGGTAGGAAGCCTTAAATGAAAAGTGTTGGCCTGTGAGACTCACTTGGTTGCTTTTTATCGGAAACTGTTTTGGTTGTTGGGGTTCTTGCAATTTATGGATCTTCGGAAAGCCCTATAAGTTTGGTAAGTTGTTGAGCTATGTCATTTTTGCATTTTTAGTCCATCTTTAGGACTTTCTCCTTTTGTATTTTGGATGTCTTGGGCGTTTCGATGTTACACAATCTCGGCTAAGGGTGAGGTTTGTACATATAAGATGTAGTTCTAGTGTCCAAAAGCCTTATCGCTTCACAATCTATATTCAACCCTAATTATAAAATTATAATTTTTAAAATCGTACAAATTGAGTATATCTATCATCAGAGTTTATTTTTTAATTAATTGGAGTCGACCACGCGAATCATGGCCCACCATTCTCTTATATTAAAGGCCATACCCTTAGTGAAGGTATCTATAAACACTTGAAAATAGATGGTTTAGATGATATGTTACAAGATGCATTATTTTTAATATTTATACATTTTGAGATCGAGTTGATCGATTGAAGGTTTTCCAAATTTAGAACACTCTTTTTTACAAGATTTTTGAGGTGCACCTCACTTTTGTAGTATAAGGTTGCAACCTTATATAATCTTTTTTCCTTTTTTAATCAGTGCCAATTAATAGTGATCTCTAATCAGATTGGAATCATCCATTGATTGTGCAGTTGAAGTAGAAGAATTGGAGGTTTTTTTTAAGCTCCAAGCCAAATTAATTTTAGAGGTTTGATTTGTGATGGATCAAGAGCTATCTTGTGTTCCCCCTGTTGGGTTTATGTGGCCTTTAACGACCTTATGAGAAACTATGTAAAACATATTTAATACATGAAACATAAACTCAGTGGGAGTGTGGTCCTTTTGTGGACCATACTAGGCAAATATTATTTGCTGATACTCGGACTAAGCTCGACGAGCTAGGCCAACCGAGGTTTGGAAAAACAAGATACTTGGGCATAAAGACCTACCGATAATGGTTTAGTGAGTTATCCCTTGATGAGGTCGGAATATGCCCAGATGAGAGTCAGTGGACTGCGTGGCCCTTGTATGTGATGAATATCTTTTAGAGACAGGGTTAAAACCTCATCGTTATATCATCATTCGACATGTACATAGATAACCATTTTGAGATTCGCCAATGAGGATGAAACGTGTACATGTGCAAGAGATTACCCACATGCACCATAAGTCATGGTTGCATCATGGTCTGGAGGACCATGATTTTTGTCTCTAGGGGAGAATCTGAAATCTATAAACTCGGATTGCCTCTCCTAGTCTATTGATTGACTTTGATGATCTAATCATGAACCCCTGCAGTGGACTGTGGGTCATGGGAATTGCTGGGTCAGTTTAAGAAAGCTAGACGGATTGTGATTCGTAGTTGAAGATGAAGTGCTCCCATGTATTGATAATTTTCTAGATCTAACGGATCCGATTCCTATAAAAAATAATTAGTTTTAATTAATTTTATGCTATTTGATTTTTAGAATGTTTATTTGAATTTTTGTGAATCTTATGATATTTTATTTTTGTCATTTGGATTTATAAATTAAGAGAAATTAAATTTTAAATGTTTTAAATAAAATAGAAGATTTAAAAAATTCTAAATATGAAATAAAATATTTTCTTAAAATCTATGGGACCCCCATAAAATATGGAGCTCAAAATTTAAATACATGTGGATTAGGTGGGGCCACACGGCTGGCACGCCCTACCCATTCACGTATTCTTATTGGGAAGAATGTTTATCTCTTGTTGTCGGCTTATTTTTTGGTATAGCTATGATAAGGTTGAATATTTGAGATATTTACTAAATCTTTGAATCAAGATTGGTTGATCCAATAATTAAGGATTGGATATATTAAAATATAAGTTTTCTTTATTTAATCCCAATCTTGATTCAATAATTAAGGATTTGATATATTAAAATATAAGCTTTTTTTATTTGATGAGAATAGATTTAGGAAAGGGAGGATAAGGCTCTAGCTCATCTCTTTGAATCTTGATGGTGGATCAAAGAGATGGATGGCTCAAATCTCTCACCCCACAAGTATCCTTAGATCGACAGTTGAGATTTGACCCTACGAGTTGAGGCAAAATCTATGGTATAGAAAATCTATAAAATGAGGTGTTACCCTTTAACAAATTATGTATGTATTTTTCTCTCTCTCTACCCCAAAATTTAGCTCTTTCTAGAAAGATTACCAAAGGGAGACACACTCGAATTTTTAGGCACGCCACAATTTTATCTCTCTCTCTCTCCAAATTGTATTGGGTGTCTTTTTCTCTTTAGGTGATTCTCTTTGGGTGGCACGCCTAAGCCTAAGTGATGTTTTTTTTTGTGGGTGGCAAAGGGGTGAACCCCTTGCTGGTAGATCTTTCCCTCTCTCTTGATATACATCTCTCATCCCTCTAAAATCAAGCTAAGAAGCTTGATTAAGATTAAGCCATTGAGTGGATTTTTGCCATAGTAAGGAAATCAACATGCCGATCACAGATCCCGAGCACCATGGAAGGAGGAGACTCGGAGTGGGGTATACTAAGCCCGGTTGAGGTAATCTCCGGTAATTTTACTTTTTTAAATATTTATTTACGTTTTGATATTCTTTTCCCATAAAGCAATAAAAGTCTAGTTTTGCTTGTTGAATAAAAGAATTGTATTTGAAGATGTAGCAATTGAGAACTGATTCTTTTTTTTTTTTTTTTTAAGAGTGGTTTAATTGTAATTGAACATTGTAAATGATCTTGCCGGTGTAGGAATAAAATAAATTGTTTTTTAAAATATATACACCGTGCTTTATCATAAAGTCCTTTCATTGATATCAGAGCGAGGTTTCTAGCTACCTCTAGAATTAAATTTATTTTCCTTTTTATTGAGTCCTATATTGCTTTTGGGAAAGAGAGACAGATGGCCGCTCAAACTTTCATCTCCGAGATCCCAAAAACTAAGAGGTTTGATGGGTCCAACTACTCATCTTGGAAGTGCAACATCAGATATGTGCTTTCTGAGGAGTTGGATGAGATCTTGATTGAAAGTCGTCCTTGTAGTCCAAGTAACGATTCATCTTAAGATGCTAAGGATAAATACGCTACTTGGAAGCGCAAAAATACGCGAACAAGGAATATCTTGCTTTGCGCAATGGTCGACTCATATGCATCGGAAGATGAGTCAATGAGAACGACAAAAGAGATGCACGAGAGACTTGAAAGGGAGCATGCAGATCCATCACTTATAAAATAATCATTAGCCATGAAAAAGTATAATGAACTCAAGATGAGTGAGAGCACAAAAATATTAGATCACGTGCACACTTTTTGTGCACTCATTCGAGAAGTACAAGCCACTGGAATGCAACCCGAAGAGCCCATGCAAGTAGTTCATCTCATGAACTCACTTCCCAATTCATGGGATACTTTCATCACTTCTGTTGCATCATGATCAAAACCTTCCAAGCTGGAGGAGCTAATCACTACGCTCAAAGGAGAAGAAGAGAGAAGAAATGCACGCCATACCCCTACATCGAAGGAGACAGTACATATGGTAAAATCTAAACCCTTCTTTAAGCCTTATAAGGGAAGGCTAAGAACATTTAAAAAAAAAAACAAGGATCTAAGGAGAACAAATATAAAGAGAAGAGAGAGACTAGAACTTGTTTTGTTTGTAAGAAGGTGGGCCACATAGCAAGGAATTGTAGGTTCAACAAGAATCCAGGAACCAACAAGGAACTTGCTTCAGTGGTCTTCGAAACCTTGTTGGCCGACCCTAAGGGTGCATCTTGGTGTCTTGACTCAGGAGCTACGGCTCATGTAACAAACACCAAGAAAGGGTTCTACACTTTCACTCTCGTGGGGACGGGCGAACAACATATCTTCATGGGAGGAAATCATAAGACCGAAGTATTGGGTGTTGGGGACTATTCTTTTGAATTGAAGAATGAAAAGATGTTGATCTTAAAACAAGCACTTTATGCTCCCGAAATGAAAAAGTGCTGGATTTCGATTCCCAAAATGTTTAAGGCCAGATTTATCACTATCTTTGTTGAAGAAAAATCATAATGAAGTTGTAATGACCGGACGACTTGTGGACGGTCTTTACTCAATTGAAACAAAAGAAGTAGTTGCTTATGTCTCGTCTTCGAATGGTTTGGATGCGTATTTGTGGCATATGCGTCTAGGGCACATAGGATTTAATAGAATGGAAAGACTAAGAAAATATGGGATCCTTCAAAACTATAAAGGAGATTTATTAAAAGTATGTGAATCGTGTGTGCAAGGAAAATTAATAAGGAAAAGCTCCACCGGGGCACAAAGAGCTACTAATATATTGGAAATCATTCATAGCGACATATGTGGTTCTATAAATGTGGCTATCAAAAGCCGCTAAAGGTACTTCATCACTTTTATTGATGGCCACTCGCGATATGGCCACGTATACCTTATGCACACTAAATCCGAGGCTTTAGAAAAACTCGAGATTTACAAAGCCGAGGTAGAAAACCAAACAAACTTGCAAATCAAAACCCTAAGAACCGATAGAGGTGGGGAGTATTCGTCCGAACTCTTTAAAGACTTGTGTGTAATACATGGGATTATTCATCAATTTACTATGCCCTACACACCGGAACAAAATGGAGTTACTGAGAGACGGAATAGGACCTTGGTAGAAATGGTGAGAAGTATGATGGGGCATGCAAAACTTTCCCTATATTTTTGGGAGGAAGCAGTATTAACAGCCAGTTACATTCTGAACCGAACTCCCACAAAAGCTACCCCTCTTTCACCTCACGAAATATTCACTGGTTGTACTACGTCCCTCGATTACCTAAGAGTTTGATGTTGCTCAACCCATGTCCTTATCCCATACTAAAATCAGACAAAAATAGATCCCAAAACTGTCAAGACCATCTTCATTGGCTACCCTGACCATGGTAAAGGGTATCAATTCTACAACCTAGAAAATGGGGCGGTTATTGAAAGTCGAGATGCCCATTTCTTTGAGGATGAATTCCTTGAAGCAAGAATTAGTCATAAGCAAGTAGATCTCTATGAGATGGCTAGTGACAAGGTTGAGAATCAAGAACCCGAACCTGAACCTCAACTCTAACCTAAAATAGAATCTGAACCTCCCGAACCAAGAAAAAGTAACCAAGTTACAGGACCACCTCAATACCTTGAACATTTTACCTACCTGGGAGAACATTATGATAAGATTGTGGATGAACCAGATAATGAGCCTAAGACTTACCAAGAAGCCATAACCTGTTTTGAAAAGAACTATTGGGTAGAAGACATGAAAGATGAATACTCTTCCATTAACCAAAATCATGTTTGGGAATTAGTACCTCTACCTCGAGACTGAAAAGCCATAGGATGCAAGTGGATTTTCAAGAAGAAACTAAACTCAGAAGGGAAGATAAAAAAATACAAGGCTAGACTAGTAGCCAATGGATTTAACCAAAAAGAAGGAATAGACTATGAGGAAACCTTTTCACCAGTTGCCAAGTTTCAATCTATTAGAATCCTTATAGCCATAGCAGCCTATTTTGACTTTGAAGTCCATCAAATGGATGTAAAGACAGCCTTCCTAAATGAAGATTTAGAAGAAGAAATTTGTATAAAACAACCCGAGGGATTTGAAGAAAAGGGAAAAGGGAACCTAGTGTGCAAACTTAATAAATCCGTCTATGGCTTAAAACAAACATCGTGTCAGTGGTACCTTAAATTCCAAAAAGCTCTGTATTTAGCAGGATTTATCTCTAACCAAGAAGACTTTTGTATCTATAAAAAGGTTAGTGGGAGTGATGTCGTATTCATCTCTCTATATGTGGATGATATACTGATAATTAGTAGCTCAATAAACCTTGTGTTGGAAACTAAGAAATTCCTTGCACAACACTTTGATATGAAGGATCTTGGGGAAGCTTCATATGTGTTGGGCATAAAGATTGTGAGAAACATAGAGAAGAGAACCATTCAACTTTCCCAAACGACTTATTATAAGAAGGTGTTAGAAAGGTTTGACATGGATAAATGTAAGCCCATGACAACCCCGATTGACAAGAAAACAAAGCTTAGTAATAAAATGTGCCCTAGTGACGATAATGTAGAGGAAATGAAAATCATGGAGGGAGTACCATATAGACGTGCAGTGTGATCCCTTATGTATGCAATGACATGGGCAAGGCCTGACTTGTCTTTCATCATGATCATGGTTAGCCGGTTCTAATGTAATCCAGGAGTGGAATATTGGAAAATAGTTAAGAGAATTTTGAGATATTTGAAAGCGACTGTGAACTACACACTTACATATGGGGGAGGATCGGAAATCGCTTTTGAAGGATATTCCGATGCAAGCTATCATCCAGATGATGCGAAGCCAACATCTGAATATGTGTTTATGCTTGGAGGAAGGACTGTTTCGTGGAAGTCAAAAAAACATGATGTAGTAGCATTGTCTACTATGAAATCAGAATACATGGCATGTTGCTTGGCAGCTAAAGAGGCTGTTTGGATTAGGAAATATCTTAATCCACTTGATTTCAAGTCAATACAGTGTGGGGTTGTGAGACTCTACTGCGATAATGCAGCCTCTATATACCTATCTAAGGAGCCCAGATTCTCTAAGCATATAACGCCCTTCTTCTATCATCTACGCAATGAGGTGCAGTGCGGAGAAATTGACATCAACTACATACCTACCGAGGTGATGATAGCTGATCCACTCACAAAAGGACTAGCTCCAAATGTTTTTACAAAGCAAGTAAGGGATATGGGAATGAGAGAAAGTGAGGAAGAGAGATTGTAAAGCCTCCAAAGGCCAAGTGGGAGATGTTGAGTTTATGTGGCCTTTAAAGGCCTTATGATAGACTGTGTAAAACATATTTAATAAATGAAACATAAACTCAGTGAGAGTGTGGTCTTTTTGTGGACCATATTAGGCAAATACTATTTGCTGATACTCGGACTAAGGTCGACGAGCTAGGTCAGCCGAGGTTTGAAAAAATCCAAGATACCTGGGCATAAGGATCTACTGAGAATAATTTAATGGGTTATCCCTTAATGAGGTCGGAGTATGCCCAGATGAAAGCCAATGAACTGTGTGGCCCTTGTGTGTGATGAATAGCCTTTAGAGACAAGGCTAAAACCTTATTATTATATCATCACACGACATGTACATAGATAGCCGTTTTGAGATTCGTCAATGAGGGTGAAACGTGTACATGTGCGAGAGATTATCCCTATGCACCGTAGAGTCATGCTTGCATCATGGTCTGGAGGACCCTGATTTTTGTCTTTAGGGGAGAACCTGAAATCCATAAACTGGGATTGCATCTCCTAGTCTATCGATTGACTTTAGTGGTCCATCATGAACCCTTGCAGTGGACTGTGGGTCATGGAAACTGCTAGGTCAGGTTAAGAAAGCTAGGCAGACTGTGATTCGCAATTGAAGATAGAGTGCTCACATGCATTGATAATTTCCTTGATCTAACGGATCTGATTCCCATCAAAATTAATTAATTTTATGCTATCTGATTTTTAGAATGTTTATTTGAATATTTGCGAATCCTATGATATTTTATTTTTGTCATTTGGATTTTTAAATTATTAAATTTTCAATGTTTTAAATAAAATATAAGATTTAAAAAATTCTAAATATGAAATAAAATATTTTCTAAAATATATGAGACCTCCATAAAATATGGGGCTCAAAAGCGCTTACTTATTTCCTTTCTATTTTTGTGCGCTTGATTTTATTTTAATTGTGTGCTTCTTTACACACTCCAGCACACACCAAACCGGGAGTTCCTGGGAAACCAGCAAACAAATATTTCGAAAACCTCAAAATCCACGTTAACAGTGTGTGGGGAACCTAGCTTTGAGAGGCAATGCGGTTGGGATTTTCTTAACTTTAATTGTAAGCACCCCTCCGTAATCCTTTGCCTCAAAGCAACTCCACATATTGTAAGACCTGATGAACATCTTATAACAGGAGGCCAGGACCTATGCGGGGACCTATATCAGCCTAGCCACATTTCAATAGTTAGGAACCCACTATCAAACCAAACCTACCTATAGTCATACTAGGTCAAAAGTTTTCGTGTGCTTGCTTGCTTATTTTTGTTGGTTAATCTTAGATCCCAGTCTGGACCCGCTTTTGGTCCGAGCTGAAGCTTCTGGGTCCAAGTCTAGGTTTGTACCCAGCTTTGCCCAAGTCCGAATCAGGTTCCATCTTGGTCCGAACCTAGGTCCCCTCTTGGTTCGAGCCGAAGGCTCGTTTCTAGTTCATCTTTGATCCAGTCCGGGTCCGTACTTGGTCTGATCATCAAAACTCTCTTGGTCCAAGTCCAGGCTTGTACCCATCTTAGCCTAGGTTCCATCTTGGTTTGAACCTAGGCCCTCTCTTGGTCCGAGCCGAAGGCTCGTCCCTAGCTTAAATTTTATCCAGTCCGGGTCCATACTCGGTCTGATTATCACAACCCTCTTAGTCCAAAACCTGGCTTGCACCCAGCTCAGTCCAGGTCCGAACTAAGCTCACACCCAAGTCTGAACCCAGACCCACTCTTGGTCGGAGTCGAGACTCGTACCCATGTAGTCTAGGTTCTAACATAGGTCTAAACTTAGAGTTGCCTCTAGAGCTAGACTAGGCCTACCCTAGTTCAAGGTTTAAACCAAAACCCATTGAGTCTAACATGTTTCATCCAGTCTAGTCCTCGCCTAGATCTTAGTTAGGGATTTGCCCCTAGAGACATAATATGTCTACCATGAGGCATCGAGTCTAGATCTCACTAAGTCAAGGAATTATGACCCAGGATCATGGCAGAGCAAAGTCCAACCCTACTGCCCTAGCTCAGTATAGATCCAGAGAACCTAGTCAGTCCGAGAGTTACTGTCACAGTGCTTGCACACAAATCATCCATAGCACTCGTGTCAGTAAGCCGACTGTCAACCCTCATAGAACTAAACCTAGTCGTCTAAGCCACTTTCAAGGCCACCTTTTAGAAGTTACGAGCCAACAAGTTGATAATGTTCACAATACCCTGAATAGTCAAGCGATCAGGCCGAGGGCAATCCTCCAAGACATAGGAGTTAACCTCAAATCCAGTCGGCACAACAAGAATAAGGCCCCGGCCCAAATCCTTGATTCAGTCGATCTCAGCCGTGTGAACCCCGATGGTCAATTAGTAGCCCAACATTCCAGTCTTAGCAATCAGCCAGTTAGTGGGCTAGTGGATTCACATACAACTAGAGAAAGTCTACCCAAGCAACCCATCATTAGTGAAGATCAGGGTTTTGACCTAACTAGATATAAAGACAATCCTAAAGTGCATGCTTACTTTCAAGACCTCCTCAATAGATGATACACCATCCAGTGCACTCAATCCAGGAAAGTCAGGTTAGTAGCTCAAGCCATAGGCCAAGTCCAACATTTTGGCTCAAACCAGGATGATCCTAGGGCTGTTAGCCTGCCAATCCAGCCCATTATGGGTAAGGGGTCTAGTTCTAATCATTACTTGAGCCCAAGATTACCTAAAGGGCAGACTCCCTTCGACTATAGTCATGGCATTCCTTCACTCTTTTAGTCCATTACTGGGACAAGAGAATACCCTAACCTTAGGTGTAAATCATCCAGCTAAGATCAGGATCAGGTAGACCTAGCCACCCAACGTCAGAGGTCTAGTTGTCATAGCATCTTGAGTCGTCTATCCCAGTTAAGTGGTGATCCTATCCTGCAGGCCTCCTTGCATGACCAAGTTGTGCAACCTTCGAGTAATGGGTATACTCTGACCAAATTCAACTCGGATGAGTCTGCAAGTCGACAACTGGCACATCGGGTTCAACACATTCCTCAGGCTCAGTCCTTGGGGAAACCCGCTACATGGGCCCCACAACCAGTTTATACGAGCCACATACCACAAAGTCAGGTTCAACAGACCATACAACCGAGCCAACTCACAAATATAATGATGACTCAATTCGCTCGTATGAAACACCTTCAAGACTCTTTAAAGAAATGAGAATATGGGATTTCTCAACTCCTAAAGCTCATGTACAAGAAAATCTAGGAAACCTAGAAGATCTACCAGTGGGGTTTATGATGCCACAGTTCAAAAACAGATTTTTCGTGAAAGAGGATCTTGAGGCACACATCAACACCTACTTATTGATGGTCCACACACTGCGAGACGGACCCAACCAACTTAAGGTCATGCTCTCGCATAGCTTAAAAGAAAAACCCTTAATGTAACACCGAAGATTCATGAAGGAAGACCCTCAAGCAACTCCTGACAAAATGTTTAGGCAATTTTCCTCTTGTTATAGTGGAGGAAGGCCAAGACCCATCACCCTTGGTGAGTTAACTTCCATCAAACATAAGTTGGGCAAGTCTCCTTCCCTGTTTATAACCAGATTCAGAGAGGCCACTATGAGAGTAATTGAAACTCCACTCCTTGAAGCCGCGAAGTTAAGCATAATATTAGTGAACATGACTCCAGAATATGTCACGTTCTTCAGTGTGGGGGGCAGTCCCTTACTCATTTGATGATATACTTGAAAGAGTATCTCGATATGAGAGAGCCAAGGAAGATAAAGCAAGAGCCTAAAAAATCTCTCAAGAAGGGGAAGTGAGCATGATCAAGAAAAGCAATGCTTCTGCGAACCATTCACAAGGAAAGACTAAAATTCATTCTACCACATGGAGAATGCAGACTTCTACACTAAGGGAATTCACTCCCATTGATGAGCCTATGACTGATGTCATGAAGAAGTTGCTTAAGGCTAGGCTTATAGAATTACCTACAGCAGCTAAGATTCCTCCTTTCCATGGAGGCGATACATCTCAATGATACGATCATACATAGAGTTCAAGATCTCATCGATAACGGAATGATAAATGTCGAAAAGGAAGATATTGACGGTAAAGAGAATTCAGAAACTCTAGATGTCTCGACAAAGAATACCGAAGTCAACCTGATTAACTCGGGAGAATCACAAGCTGTGCCCAAACCTAAAGAACATCCACAAAGGCCTTGGAGCACAAGAAGAAATCAACTGAAAAATTCAGTAAATGAAGAACAAAATGAGCATAACCTCACTTAGGAGCTAATGACTAAGGATACACAAGATCAAAGCAGTGAGAATGATCTTAGCTCTAAGCCCATAGCCGAAGAAAGTGGAAAAGAAAAGGGTATCGCATATGGAAGTCCACTCCAAAATACACTCCCAAAAGTGGCACAGGAAATCCCCATCATCAAGAGTCACACTAGGGCATATGAACGCTTCAACTCGAATTTTCAAGTTAATACAATAAACGGTCATACGTGTGTGGTAACGAATCAAACTCGCAAGAGCAATATGAAGAGGAGATTGTATGAGACAACCCGAGGGGACAATAACTTGTTAGGGGGCAAATGACCAAGTGCTAAAAAGAAGTTCTTCACCTCAAAACCTTGACGACCTAACTAAATGGGATCAATATGATGAGGACGACGCGTTAGAAATTGATGCGATCCAGATCAACGAGAAGGGATCACCTTCCAAACAAGGGGTCAACATCCCAAAGTCTCCCATTACGCTATCAAACAAGGGGCCAACACCTCAAATATCAAAAGAAGTCGAACCTTTGGAAATTCTAAGGGGCTCACCTAGGCTACTTTCACTAGACTTTTTTGCCAACCCACCTATATGGGATGAGGAGCCAAGGTCAGAAGAAACTTTTTTTCGAGTTGCTGAAAAGTTATCTAGTAGGATTATTCTAGTAATAGCAAATTATTATAATTTTGATATACATCAAATGAATGAAAAGACAATATTCCTCATTGGTGAATTAGAAGAGGAGATTTTTATGAGACAACCCGAGGGATTTGAATAAGTGTCACGAACAACAGCCAGTTAACAATCTTTTTGACTCCATTATCCACATTGTGAGGTTAGACTAGACAATTATACTTGGCATGACTCATTGAGCATGACCTCCAGGTAGCAGTTTTTTGACTGTGTTTCAAACTTTGATGGCTAGCTTGGATATCCAGACAGTTGAACATGACCTCTGACTGACAGTCTTTTGACTTTGTAATCCTCATTGTGACGGCTAGAGTTGATAGTTGTATTTAACATGACTCATTGAGCATGACCTCCAGTTGGCATGTCTCACAAACATTGTTTGCGACGGTTAATTTGGACAATATCATTGCATGATTCACTATTTTGATGGTTATTCACCTTTTTAGGTGATAGATATTCTTTTTTTTTTTTCCGGTGATGTGTTTCATAATGTGAGTATCCAATGCATATCAGAGGACACTAACAAAGAGTCATTTTCCACTTTGCGATGGCTAGTTTGGACAATTTGAGGATCCTTATATGATCATGGTATGATTCACTGTTTTGATGGTTATTTCAGGTGATAGATACTCATTTCTTTCAGGTAATGTGTTTCACAATGTGAGTGTCTGATGCATTTCAGAGGACATTAATAAGAGAAAGAAAGTCCACTAATCTAATAGCATGTATGTGAAGTTCATGACATGGTTGATAATCACGCAATACATCACGACAACCAATAAGCATGGGAATATGTGTGGTTGATGTCATTTAGTGGATGGATCATAAGTATTGATATATTTGTTGTTTGAGGATGTACAACTCAAACAACTTATATGTAGACACTAAAAGTTTTGTATGCACGTTTTACAAATATTTTGAAACAAGCAAGGGAATATTAAAGAAAATGCGTTTCTAAAATATTTGCAAAATAAAGGCCCAATTTTTAATTTCTTTCTTTTCTTATTCTACCCCACTTAAAAGGTGCTTTTAAAATAGAACAAATGAATTTAAAGCTACATAAAGAGAGACAAAGTCGCCATTGGGATCCAACATTGGGCCATTCTCTCTCTATACTTTCAATTTCCTTTAAGTGCTTATCTATGGGAAAGGGTTTGGAGAGGCTTAGGGACCTTGCATGAGCTCCTCTCTCTCTCTCTCTCTCTCTA
>NW_006499912.1:2915084-2928781 GCF_000471905.2 Amborella trichopoda | reverse complement strand
GAAAACTCTTAAAAACTCCTATAGGCAATTTTGAACAGTATTTTACCCCCCACGGACATGCTATGTCTGTGACGGTTTATTGAACGGAGCCATAATGGACGGTGCGTGGTCTGTGAAGGTTTCCATGAAGTTTTTTACCGCAACAAACCTACTATGTTCGTTGCGGTTTTTTAATCTACGCTGTCCGAAAAAATCAGACGGTGCCGAGTCTATGGGTGAAAACACTGCTCATTTTTTGCCTATAGATATTACGCAGTGGCTTCCACATATATACATATACAGGTAATATATTTAGGAGTTCAAACTCTCTTTTACAAATCCACATTTCTCATTTAATTTTCTGTCACATCTCTCTCCCTCAACTTTCCTCCTCCCATATGTGATATTAAGAGTTCAAACTCTTCCTCTCTCTCTCCTATCAATGACTCTCTCTATCTTTATCTCTTTCAGCTATTGTTTTTTTACCTACTCCTTAATTCTCTCTCTATATATCTCTCTCATTACCTTCTAATGCTCTTTCTTTATATGTCAAGTCCCACGTGACAACTAACAAACTTTCTCTAATTTTGTGAAGACTATCTGTATAAATCTTTTCTTTCAATCTTTAGGTAATTCCTTAGTTTTATTTTCAAGTCCAATATTTGTCTAATGAGATTGTCTCTTCCCTTTTGTTAAAATATGTCTCATCTTCTTCCTAACTACTACTCTCCCCTCTTACTTTCCCTTCCCCTTTCAATTATCTCATTGCTTAAGTTTCTATCTTTCTGTACCTCTCCTCTAAAATATCTCTTTTTCTCTCATTCATAAAGGCATCTCAACACCCTCTTGTAATATGCATATTTATTTTTCTTTCTATACCTCTCCTCTGAAATATCTTTTTTTCTCTCTTTTATAAAGGCATCTCAACACCCTCCTATGATATGTATATTTATTTTGTTATTTTAAAATCTCTCTCTCTCTCTCTCTCTCTCTGGTAGCCTTTTTGGATAAACTGAAGTAGCTTACTGGATAACCTATTGAGTCTCTCTCTGTCATTATTTTTCTCTCATTTATTTTTCTATCCATATCTAATTAATTTTCTCATTGTATCTCTTTCTCAACTTTCCTTCTTCTTTCCTGAGCCATGCATTAATTTTTAGAGCTGCATTAATTTCAAGAATTCAATCTCTCTCTCTCCCCCTAAAGATAGGAAATGTGACTTAAATTTATTCTTTTGATATTCCTCTTTGAAATTTACATCTTCAACATTCTATCTAGCAATAGAGACCACTTTTATTCTTAATATATATGTCCACTCTCTAATTGCGGCTTAACAATGCAGTACATAGATAAATAGACCAAAAGAAATATGATTTTAGTTGCAAAAGTGTATTAAGTATGCTTATTTTTTGTTGTTTTTTATTCCAAAAATATGGGAGCAAAACAGAGCCAACATCTATTTTGATCACTTAAAATGCCCAGTGGATAATGTGTTCTCTTACTGACCAAAAGAATTTATAATTCAATTTTAATTTATATATAGAAAAAGTTTATATAAAGTTGCAAATTTAAAATATAGAATTACAGTACATCAAAAATCCATTGGAAAATGTTGTTTTAATATTGAAAAACCCTCTAATTGATCGAGATGTATGAATATGCAATAAATTAAAATAAAAAAAAATAAAAAAACAAAAAGAAGATTTTGAGCCCCAGAAATAGTGCATCTTGCACCACATTATCTAGATAGTCTATTTTCAAGATTTTCATATATTTATAGATATACTTGATTTTAACCATTTTTGGAGTTTTAAAATTTTATAAGTAGATATAAAAATAGATTTTTAGATAATCCTAAAAAAAATTACACCAAAATTATTTGTTATAATAAAATTTTAGAGGTGCACCTTAATTGGACTGTTTAAAGTTGCAATCTTATAGAAAATTCACTTACATATGAAAAAAGTTTATATAAGGTTGCAACCTTAAAATGTAGAATTACAGATGCACCCCAAAAATCATCAGAAAAAGTTGTTTTAATGTTGATAAACCTTCTAATTGATTATCTCAATATTGAGATGTATGAATATGAAAAAAAAAGAAAGAAAAGAGTTTGAGTCTCAGAAATAGTGCATCTCGCAACACATTATCTAGACGGTCCATTTTCAAGATTTCATATATTTGATTTTAACCATTTTTGGAGTTTAAAATTTTATAATTAGATATAAAAATAGATTTTGAGATAATCCTAAGAACTCTTTACACTAAAATTACATGTTGTGAAAATTTGGAGGTGCGCCTTAATTGTATTGTTTAAGGTTGAAACCCTATAGAAACCACACTCATTATATATTTAAATTTATAACTGCAATTTTAGTTAAGTCTATTAATTGAACGTTTAGATTTTATTTTCTTTTAAAAATACACGCATAAAATGAAATTAGTCTAGTCATGATATTCAATATTTTGAAATTTTACATTTTATATAAAATTTGCATAGTTTAAAATAAATTTTTGGAATAGCATTCAATGTAAAAGTTACTCAATAGATGATTTTATGAATAGCTTCGAGAGGTTTGAATAGAGCCTACTTATTTATATTCATCAACCTTTAAATTTAATTTTAATCATTGAGAATTAGTTATTAATTTATGATATTGTCAATAATAGCTTTTGGTTACCATTTTAAATTCACTTTGATTTATTATTTGACTTTCTAAGAATTTGACCTCGTAAAATAGTGATCATAAAATGAAATTTTCTAATGGAAAATTGTTTCATGCGGGCTGGACCGCATTTCTACATATGCAGTCTAAAAAGTGTAGAGCATCCATCTTAAAGATGGATGCAAGTAGGTATTCCATCTTAAAACAACGGAAAGTAATGGTCCAAATGTTTTTTTACTAGAATTATTATTTTTAATTTTTAAAATTTATTTATTTATTCACATTCATGATCTCCATGTTAGAGATTACCCTTAAACAATAAGTCTTAAAATCCATCTCAAAAGTAGATTTATTTAGAGGCCCACATTTCTACATATGCGGGTTTGGCCGCATAGAAACCGGATCCTTTTCTAATTTAAAAAATGATTTTTTTGGGTAAATTATAATACTAGTATGATATTTCATTAAAATGAGTAATAATTGAAATGTCTTTTCATGTAAAAATTTATTCATTTCTATAAAAAAAAAAAATTAAACGTATCGTCACCCAGTTCTAGAGTTTGGTAAGGACCAGGAGTAATTTTAAATGTGCTCCCGTTAGAGTATACTGTAAATTTACCTGTTCTTTTAAAATATTTAATTAATTTTTTTACATTGGATTAATTTAGAAATACAAATAAGTACTATCGTACGGAAAAAACCATTATATGCAATGGTTTTTACCAGAAAGAACACAGCCCAGCATATACCCTAGGGAACATGAATCAGAAAAGGGAGAAAGCCTTGCCTTTTGTGAGAATGGAAAAGGATCAAATAAAAAAAATTAAAAATATTATTTTAAAAACAAAAAAAAAATCATTTCCGTGAGAAGATTGGGCAAATGATGGACGTCCAACATTTTATGTGCTTCTAAGAAAGTAGGTTGTGTATATGCTTCCTATTTGTAAAAAGACCTCATAATTTCTTTTTTTTAATTTAAAAATTTCAGATTTATGTTAATAAAACTTATATTTGTCATGAAGATATACCAATACTATTAAATAAATTTTTCACCTAAAATAACATATACCCTAGGGACCATAAACTAAAAGAGCAAAGCTTGTTTTTTGATTTTTTATCTTGCAGGGCGTTACCCTACCCGAACCTATATTGAAGGACACATTTTGCGCCACACAAGTGGTCTCAGCTGCGGCCACCTACTACCGAGCCGATTTTGAAGGTCTCAGCTGCTTCGGCCCACTTCCGAGCCTATTTTGAATGATACGTGTTGCACCACACAAGTGCTCTCCGCTCGTCCTCCTACTTCCGAGCCTATTTTGAAGAACACATGTTGCACGACAAAATTGGTCTCAAGTGCCGCCGCCTACTTCCAAGCCTAACATGTATTCTTAAATGAAACGTAGTCACAAACCTCCTCTTCTCTGGAAAAAGTAGACTCGCTAAAAGGAAAAAGTTTATATATGGTTGCAACTTTAAAATGTAGAATTACGTATCCATCTTGAAAATCCATTTAATATTATTTGATGTCGAGATGTATGAATATGAAAAAAAAAAAAAAAATTTGAGTACTATTAATAGTGCATTGCAACACATTTTCTAAACCATCCATTTTCAAGATTTTCATATGTTTAGAGATCTATTTGATTTTAACCATTTTTGAAATTTAAATTTTTTTAATTAAAGATAAAAACAGATTTTCAAATAATGACATTAAAATTATATGTATGATAAAATTTGGATGTGCGCCTTAACCGGATTGTTTAAGGTTGCAACCTTATAGAAACCACAGCCAAAGATATATTACCCAACTAATTTTGTGAGGAGAAAGCCTGTAACTTATTTACCCACAAAAATAAAAAACATGAAACTTTTCACCCAACCAAATAGAATAGGGTAAATAGTAAAAAAAAGAAGGGTTGAAACCCTTTGTAAAGGAAAATACGAAACCCTTTGTAAAGGAAAATATGAAACCCTGTATGATCTTCTATTCTCGAGCGAGTCTACAACAAGTAAAATTAGAGAAACTTAAAATTAATTTCCTTCGATAAAATGGGGAGTTATGTGACATTTGCATAACGAACTAAATAATTTGAGTTTTGGAGACATGCTTCCTTCTCCAAGGTGACCAGGACATATGAAATGCAAAAAATAGCAAATGATGGAAAGTCCCAAAATTTCACCATGAATACTCGTTCTTACAAGCTCTCAATTCCAGTTCCATTTCCTTCTTTCCTTTGGGCAATATCCTCTCTCTTCTTCTTGAGGACCTCAATTAAGCCTTGAAGTGCAATCCCAACATCCTCACTCCTAATAAGTTGTTCACCTACCTCAGCAGGGGTCACCTCTGCCTCTTCCAAGAGACCTGCAACCTCTTCAAACAGGGGGTGCTCATCCACACCATGGTAGGTTGAAACCAATTTCTTGAAGCTAAAAAATTTGCAGTACCCCAAAAGTATGTGCTTGTCCATTCTACCCGGCCGGAGTAATGCCGGATCGAGCTTCTCCTTGTGATTCGTTGTGAATACGAATATCGTCTCGTCCGCACAAGTAGACCATAGGCCATCAAGAAAATTTAGCAATCCAGATAGAGTCACCCTTTGAGTTTTTGCGGTATCGGGCTCACAAACCGCAAGGTTTCGCGTATTATCGGGCTCATCTTGTGCAGACTGACCCTCCAGGTCTACAGTGCGATCGATGTCCTCAATCACTATGATTGAGCGGTTAGCAATGGCCACGAGGAGCTTCCGAAACTCCGAATTCGAATTTATGGCTGCAAGCTCAAGGTCATACACATCAAAGTTAAGAAAGTTGGCCATAGCGGCTACCAAGCTAGATTTGCCGGTACCAGGGGGACCATAGAGCAAGTACCCTCGCTTCCATGCCTTACCAACTCTCCTGTAAAAGTCCTTCCTCTCTGTGAACCTCTTAAGGTCAGCCATTATTTCTTCCTTCAAAGTTGTATCGATCGCAAGAGTGTCAAATGTTGCGGGATGATCAAAAATTATGTGGTCCCACACACTTCCAGGGTCCTGATAGTAGAAGTCACGATTCAGAGTGTGGAGCTTCACCAGGCTTCTCTCTTCTTTAATGGCCTTCACTTGCTCCATTATGTGAGGCAAGTACGATTTTAGAATCAGGTCTTTGTGTTTCTTGTGAAAGCTAAGCTCGAAGGATTTGACTTCACCCCTGGATGAAGGTCTCGCGGTATTCACATCAGCTTGCTGAGGAACATAAGAAACCAACTTCCATACGAATTTGGCCTCTTGGAAGATATCCACAAGTTGTTCATACGGTTCCATGGTGACTGTGAAATCCTTCTCTTTATCGGATTTCCGAACCTTTATCCTCTTAATGGATGGGGACTCTTTGTTGCCGAGGTAGATTTCAGCTGCTTCAAAGACCTTGTTGATCTCGAAGCCCTCAAATTCTTCAATCACCATGCACAATTGCGAAGAAAAGTTGTTGGTAAGCCATCGGATTCTTGAGGAAATGAAGTCATAGATTTCAGGGGGTAGGTACTCATTGATTATGGTTCGCATGAGCAATGCGGTGGCTGCGGCCGATCCAACTGTAGACAGAATTTGTTTAGCTGAACTAGAAGGCGACATAGTTAAATCTTAATTTGAAGAAAGATGACAATTGAAGGTGGAAGTCTTTGGAATGGGATTGAAGGGTGGTTTATTAGATACTACTGAGTTGGAATGGAATTGAAGGAGGTATGTTTTCTGGGAACTAGAAAGGAGAGGTTAGGAAAATGAAGCTTTGGAATAGGAATAGGGTGGGGGTCTAAGTTTCAATTTTGAGGGAAGGAGAGGGGGATGAGGCAGGAAGAGGGGGTGGTTGGGGTAAATTTTCAAAAGACCAAGTCACCCACCCAAAAAATAAAATGAGAACTAACCCACCAGTGAGGAGTTATTGAAGAGACCTGGGTTAAAGGTCTCTTCAAGACTTGGCCTTGCAGTGCTACTGCAAAGGATGGGGCATTTATAAGATGAAGCTCAACTCTCATATATGCGTGTTACCATTCGTGGGAAGGAAGTTTCCTTCATTGACGACAAATTTAAATAAAAGCTATGACTTTTTCAACATCTAAACAAGTCTCGAAGACCGCTATAACTTCCAATATCTAAACAACTCTCTCTTTCGTGTTGAGTTTCCTTTTTGGACAAGAATCTGAAAGGTATGCATGTGACAAGGCTTCATGGTGAACATGGTTTAAAAAGATTAAAATAACATTGAAACCAACCTAGGCCCCTAAGCCTCTAGAAGCACATGACTACATTTTTTGAGAGAGACAGAGAGAGAGAAGGGACAATTGTTGAGGAAGCCTTCAGGGTTCCAAGGGGATGGGGTGTACATTTTGGTTATAAAAAAGAAATTTATCTGGTTCGAAATTGAAATTTGTCAAATTGATGTTCCTTTCTTTGAAAACATAATAATGAAAATAATAACACGAGGAAGCGTGACATAGCCTTTTTTTTCGTTCAAATGACTGACTACAAAGTGATTGGATGAATCTCTTTTCTGAACAAAATGGTTCGAGATAAAATGCGGGATAATACATTACAGATCCATAACAACAATTTCACCATTTCAATATAACATTTACATTACACCATTTCACAGGTCTATAACAACAATTTCACCATTTCAATATAACATTTGCATGGGTTGGCACTCGGTTTTATTTTTCAACCATTTTTAACGCCTTTTTTCAAAAATCTTCCTTTTTAGTTTGTTCTTCCTTATTTAAAATCTATTTTTTTGTAACATTTGCCCAAAAATCCTTCTCTTAGCCCTCCACAAGATCTACATAATTATTTTTGGACCTAAAACCCTTCTGATTGAAATTTAATGCTCAATAATTTTGTTTATTTTGTTTGGTGTGGGGAGGGGTGTCGTTTAAAAGTTGTACCAGATTTGTCAATATCCTAGGGGTTTTTCGATCGCCGGTGTAAACTCACATGGCATTTATGAATCAGCTCAATGGGGTATATAGCAATGTGGCATTTTATTCTGGGAAAGGTTTCGATCCTTCCCCTACAGCATAGAAGTTCTATCCTCCCTCTACCATCCAGCCGTCCAATTTTGATCAAGAGAGCCACTTACCGTTTGATTTTAGATCCGACGTCTCAAAGCATTTTATTTTTAGTTTTTTTTATACAAATTGTATGAATATCATTGGGGCGTACCTATAAAAAAAATATTAAACATAGTTTTTCGATAAAATATAATGACCAAAATACCCCTTGAAACTTTCAAGGGTATTTTGGCCATTTCATTTTATTAAAAATATTTTTTTATACTTTTTGCTAGTGCGAGTTTAATAAAGGAATGGATGTGTAAAATTTGGTATCAAAATATTTTATAGAAAACAAATTAAAAATAAAATAGTATAAAGACGTGACATTGTGATTGGGGCCATCTTAGCCCTCCATTCTGAATGGACCAAGTCACTCCATATATTGGGCTGATGTACCTTAGTACAGGATACTAATAATAGATGTGACAACTGTGATGGAGGTCCTAAAAGATATCCTCTTGCCCTCTTTCATTCTTATTGGGACATCATATAGAGAATTTGAGTCACTCTCAAGAAGATTTCTATCACCAGCGTATGATAAAAAACTGCCCCTAATTCAACCTCAATTGCTTTTGGTACAAAAGAAAAACAATGGCCACCTTGCGAGACATTACGCCAATAGGCTTACTGGCCAGCCTGAATAAAATCTTTGCAAAGGTGTTAGCAAATAGGTTGAAAGTCATGCTACACAATGTCATGTTCGGCCTACAGTTGGCCTTCATCAAGAACAGGCAGATTATGGGCAGTATCCTTGTGGCCCAGGAGTGCATCCACTCTAGGTCGTGCTTGGGTGGAGCAAAACTGTTATTCAAGCTTGACATTGAAAAGGCATATGACAAAATAGAATGTCACCATTTATTTGAAAAATAAAAGATTAATAGGCTTTAGGTAGAGGTGGAAAAATTGGGTATGGCGAGATCTGTCTTCAACACATTAGTATTTAAATGGCAAAGCAGTTGGATATTTCAAAAGCCCAAAAGTATCAGGCAGGCAAGGTGATTCTTTTGTGCCCTTTTTATTCATTTTGGCCACAAAATATTTTAGCCTGATGTTGAAATCAGTGAATTTGGTCTGTCTATAAATCTGCCCTATTGTTAGTCATCTTCAATATGCTGATGACACTGTGGTCTTTTGTGATACATCCCTCCAGCAGATTAGGAATTTATGTTGTTCCTTGAGAGTTACCAAGTAGTGCTGGAGGCCTAATATAAACATGTCTAAGTTGTTGGGGGCTCAGTGCAAGATGCTGCTGCATAGTTTGGATGTAAAGTAGAGCCCCTCCCTTCCAAATAATTAGGTATGTCAGTGCTGCAGGGAAGGCTATCGAGGGATATTTAGAACCCTACCGTAGAGACGTTTCAAAGAAAATTTGATACATGGAAGTCTAGACACCCCTCGATTGCCGGCAGAATAATACTCATTAAAGTGACTCGAATAAATTTTACTGTGCTATTACTTCTATGTGTTTAGGGCTCCAAGCTCCATGATAAAAATATTGGAAAAGATGATGAAGAATTTCCTACGGAGAAGCGTGGGAGAAAGAAAAACCATTTCGTTAGTTACGAGGTTGCTTGGTGTCCAAAGAAGCTGGGTGGGCTTGGAATAAGGCGAACAAATCCTAGGGACGAGGCTCACCTTATGAAATGGTGGTGGCATATAGCAGATGATCAACCCTCGTGCAAATTGATTTTATGGGCCTAGAGAAAGAAGGAATTTTCACCAAAAGTCTAACATCCAGCAGGAGGGCCTCGTTTGTCTGGAAACGTATTGACCATTGCAAACCACTTTTTATTTAGCACAGCGGGATGCACATTTGGAACAGGGTCAAGACATCATTCTGGGCTAGAAAATCAAATGGCAATAGCCTGTTGAAGGTTTGCATTCTTGGACTGTTTTGAAAGAGCACTAACCTTAAGGCATTAGCAAAAGAAGTGTTTGGTTTGGGCAGGAATACGAAGTGGGATTATAATGCTAAGGACCATAAGCATGGAAGATTATATCGGGAATCAATTACTGGAACTAATGGTCTTACTCAATGGCTTCTACTATCCCCACAGAGTTTTTGATGATTTAGGAATTGCCCACTTTGGAAGCATTTACAGTTAAATATTTATACGACCACATTGTTGTTGTGTTGTCAGTAAAATTGATTCTGGTGGCTAACAAAGTTTGGTACATGCCTGTTCCTCACGAAGCCCAAGCTTTTACTTGGCTGACTATCAGAAACAGTATACTTCAGGAAAAGAGGTATGAAAACCATTAAATGTTTGCATTTCATGTGAAGAACATGAGAACATTTACTCAATATTGCCCTTTCTCTAGATCAGAACAGTGCATGAAGCCACTGATAATGAATGGAGTGATGTCAAGTGGAAACTGCAGATTATGATAGCATCTTTGCCAATGGATTGCAAGGAATTCGCAGGTGTGATAAAATCAGGTTATACAGACTCAAGTAAAAAAGACGATAAAGCCATAAACGTGGCAACCTCTGCCACGGGGTTGAAGCTAAATTTCGATGGAAGTGCAAGAGGGCACCCAAGTCATGCTGGCATTGGAGCTCTTATTAGAGATGAATAAGGCCATACTATCCTTAATGAAAAAGGTCATACCATCCTTACTACATCTGTTAAGCTAAGGAGCCGGAATTGATGTCCCATCTAGAGTTTGTTTTTGGGTACTTCAGAGAGGATGGGATCCCCTATCTGTGGTAGGAATGGAACTCAAGATATTAAGTTATGTTACCCGGACACCCTAACCACCAAGCCTTGAGCCCATTCTTAGCCCATCTAGAGTTCAATGACTCAACCCACAGGACACCAGGATCATCATTGAAGGCTATTCAGCTCACATGGTGAGTTGGTGTAGTAACCAGTTATATGATGAGATTAGCAATGGCCGGAGGAATAAGGAAGTTATTTTTCAACATATAAATAGAGAAGAAACCAAGAGGCTGAAGAATTAGCAAAGGCAGAGTGTCAAGGGAGGAGATTCTGGTCGATCAGAATTATTCTCGACTCCTGTGATCATATGGTTAAATGACCCAGGTTCTTGGCATCTAAAGTAGGTCGAGGGTTCCTAAAGGGATGCCACAGTCCTTGCCTTTCTAATGGTTTAGCCAATTGTTTAATGCACATAGATTGCTCGAGCTCATTTTTTGAAACTGTAATTTTTTCGTAAATCAGTATCATGTTATATTTTCCTTCTCTAATGGAAGTTCAATTGAAGTACAATCACCATTCTATCAACTGGAGACAAAAAGATGGAATAAAAACAAAATGTTCAATTGACAAGTAACATGGGTGATGAAATCAGCTTTACCTGATCATCGTCCAACTCACTAATTGGACAGTGATAAAGCCCCCGTGACCATGATTATATGGACCGAACTATACCTGGCCCTCTATATGAGGTCCTCAAAGTTGATGAAGTGACTCAACCGCTTGAGAAGGATTAACTGGAGCTGGACTAGGGAGCAGTAGGGTATGCTTTGAGGATGGAAGCAATAGACAAGAAAATCAGACGCTAGTACTATGGCTGTGATAGTTAAGACAATTATGAGCTTGAAAAGCTCACCAAGTGAGAGCACATGATCAGCAGAAACCAAGTCAAGTTTCAATGGGCATTTAAAGTATTCTGTAAAAGCATTTGCTTTCAAGCAGTGTAGAGGCACCTCCCTTAACTGTAATATGGCAACAACAGACATTTAAGGTGCACAGTTCATTCAAAGTCAGCCAAATTTTCAACAAAGTTTGGGACATGAACACCCACCCCCACTATGCATTGTTGACATTGCATGGTTACAAAAGTATCAACAGCTTGTTTAAAACCCAGATGCTAGCATGGTATACAGACTTTTAAATAAAACCTTCTATGTCATGTCACATGTGTTAACCTCAGAGATGGTTGAATTAAACAAAGCTCACATTGTTGTGCTGCACTGCACTGGCAGTGGGGACTTCAAGACTAGGTGAGTGCATGTCACATATAAGATCTGTGGGGCATTTTTCCTTAGATTGAGCCCCTGTAAAGATCTTGGGGAGTAGTTGTCCAGGTGTCAGAAAACTGACTAAAGCAAGGTTTAAACTTGTTGCCTTGTGTACACGTGGTTATATACCCCCACGTCTTCAGAGGTGGCCATGCTAGACAGGTTGGGAAAGAGAACTAATAAACAATTATCACTGTGTGAAACAGATCTCAATCTAAGACCATCAAGAAACAAATAGCATTTGAATTCTATAAAAAATGAAAGGAGGTTTCACATTGAGTTCCTCATTCTACAAGAAACAAACATAAATGAAAGAAAAAAGAAAAGAAAAGAAAAGCACAATATTACGAGAACACTTTCACAAGTCTATCTTGAGCACTGTGGAATTCAAATACATAAGCATTTCATATATATAAATAAGAAATTCCAAAATAAAAAAGACTGCGAAAAATAATTGCTCTCCTTGGATAAACTCAATCTCTTCTTGTGCTCAAATAACAATCACCCACAGTTAGGAAGATATGTTCTCCTAAGACCAACTCCACATTAGGTATGCCCTCAAGGCAATCAACTTTCAACTGCAAGATATAGTAAACAGAATAAAGGACATAAATAAATTTGATATAAAAATATATATCAAGAATTCTAGAAGCAGATAATGAACCTGCCACGATTCAAGAGAGTTAAATTAGTTCAAAAACTGTTGTTCATAAATTTTAGACGCTTGCTCCAAGGCTTCCACTTTCCAACACCCACCACAAATGTGTAATAGAAAGAGGCAGAAAACATACACTTATCCTTGCAAGCAACTCAATATATCGACTAAACTACATAACAACAAATACACATAAATGTGCAAGTCAACATAGTATACATGATACTGGGTGTTTGGAAGAAAGCAACAGTCCTCAAAGCATATTTCTATGTCTGACAAAGTATGCTGTGAAGAAAGTATGCCTCAATGATATGCTTCACCAAGAACCCATAGGCACAAAGTTGAGCTTAAACGAAAGCTCCCTTCTAATGTAGGACACCCTATCATAAAAGTATTGGTCACGACTTCTGCTTTCTCATCTTTCCTCACCTATATGCAGCTTATGCCATCCATTAGCATACTAAAGAACACAATTAATTTTTTATAGCTGAAATATAAATGTTATCGTATTAAAGTGGATTGCACAATGACTAATAGTTTGAGCAAACAAATATTGGATCATGATGACTAGGAAAACTGAAAAACATTTCTTGACAACTAGAAATGAATTTTACTACACTGCAGACTAGTTACTACAGTAGTATAAATGGGTTTCTAGTACTACTAGTTCACTAGTTCACTAGTAACATGTTAATGCTTGCACTCATGGGAGCAACTAAATGTAGGCATGTTGTATTTCAAGATTATCAAATGGTTTCATTTTCCCGTTGTAATTGACCAAGAGGCAATTCAGTCAATTAGTTGCTCTATAGGGGTGTTCAATTGTTTGAAACTATAATTTGTTATTGTAACATGTGATGGCAATGTCGTGGTGATAAGGTGATGGTGGTGGCAACGGTGGTGGCACTGGTGCAAAAGTGGTTGTGCAGCAGGATGATGACAGTGGTGGTTGCACTGGTGGAGAAGTGGTTGTGCAGCAGCGTGATGACAGTGGCGGTCGAGGGAGCGGAGTGGTACTACTGGTGGTGGAGGTGGCAGCGGTGGTGGTGGTGGTATTAATACCGGAATAGCTGTCATGTCGCTCCTGCTCCTGGTGCAGGGAAATCAGAGAGATTTGGTGGCGGTAAAATGGTGAAGAGGTAGTAGTTAGGCAGTGGCGGAGATTGTGAAGCTGGTGGTGGAGTAGCGGTGGCTAAGAGATGATGGCTTTGGAGCAATTGGAGGAGTACTGCTACCGCTGGTGGCGTTGCAGAGATGCCAATGGTAATTATAACGTTGGTGGGGAGGGAGCGAGGGAGAGAGAGCGAGAGAGAGAGAGAGAGAGAG
>NW_006499912.1:2873781-2912956 GCF_000471905.2 Amborella trichopoda | reverse complement strand
CTGATTGGCTTGTGAAAGCAGTTTGGAAACTGGAAGCAACAAAGGCTGAAAGATGATGCTTCCACTACATGTATACACAAAAAAAAATGATTCCACAATTTAAAAACACCTAATATTAGGAAGCAACAATTCCTTAATAAATTACTACAAATAAAATTTACAGATCTGAGCTGACAATGGAAGCCCAACCAGTTACTACCATAGTTTCAAAAAGTGTCCACCCAGCGCCTCGGCGGGCTAGGGGGGCCTGGGCGTATCACCCAGACCTAGGCAGACCAACAAGGTGAGCTATCCATGGGTGACAGCCTACGAGGGCGCCGAGGGATTGCACCCGCCGAGGTGCAAAAAACACCCATCGGGTGAGGCATTTTGGTGTTTTTTGTTTGGATTATAAAAAAAATGCATAAAAATGCATTTTTATACAGAATCTGGACCTAAAATAGGATCCTGGATACCATTGCCCCCTTTTGAACCTACGTCGTCCCTGGGCGCCCCCCCTCCCCCCCCCCCCGAGGTTGCCTAGGGGCCACCCGCCATTTTTTGAAATACTGGTTATCAGCTCAATCAATCTATTTACATACATCTAAAAAAGTTATTCAATGGGATCACATAAAAACAAGAGCAATGCAGATCTTCTCTTTGAGGAATGGTGCTCAAGAGCAATAGATATAAAAAAGGCTAAGTCAGAGGGGATTTGGGCCCCTACCCTTCGGTGAGAATGAAGTTAGAGATGGTGAGAATGAAATCAGAGACTTCATCATAGGGCTCGTTGGTACTACCGCCAAGGGCCCAGCCCATTCTCAGAAGCAATAGATATTGAGGATAACTAAACAAATAAACGTTGGAGAAAAAGGAAAGACACAAGTACACATACCATGTGAAATGTATGTGTATGGTTCAGGACAATACTCATGAACCAAGTTTACTATAGAAAAGTAACATTCTCATACAAAGGCAACACAAGTTTGAAATAGGGAATCCTTACCAGGCCATTTTGAGAATGAAATTCAGACTTCAAATTTAGGTGGTCCCTCGACAACAGGTATGTTCTTAAACCTTCAACATGACTCTCATTTCCTAAGAAGTGAAATGAACAAAAATCAGAAACCAATACAGGAAATTTTCCAATAGTGTTATTTGGTGCATGTCGCCATCTGACCTGAACATAATGCGAGAAGAGCAGAAGCATTGAATGCTAGTGTGGGCCTCGATAGGCTGATTATGAAGGTCATTCCAGAAAGTCCACACACTCTCTCCGTACAAAGTATGACCTGTACAACAAAATTATGTAACCAATAAGTGCCAAAATGCAAGAACCTGCAGGTAATGTAAAGTTGCAGTTTTCGGTGAACATCCTTTTCTCATCTGTTAGCAATAGATCAAATGGGAATAAATCATAACTATCAGGCTGCAATAAAATTAAGAATCCAAAACAGCTCAGAAAATCAATACATAGTGCTTCTAAGTAGTGAAGCCTCCTCGAACAAAGAAACCACTAAGTAAATAAATAATCACGAAACTTACTGCATCCTCAGGAGTGAAAGCAGAAGGTAGCAAAGGCGAGCCAAGAACCCCCTTGATATAAGGCCCCTGCAAATTTCATGAAAATTCAGTCGACTAACAAGAAGAAAAGCAAATGTTAGCCATTGGCTAGAATAAATGCCTCACATACCTGTGAACTTAGAACACGTTCTAAAAAGGATTTATCCCCATCACATAACTCAAAGTACACTTCTACCATATCAGTAGGTTCCAACCCTGCTTTCTTGCGTAGCTTTTGGATCCTATTAACAACCTGAATACAGAATTTCACAAACACACTCAAACCAATAATTGACTAACCCTCGTCTAACAATTACAAAAGAGACACAGGCACTAAAAAAAAAAATCAAAGAAAATTTGAAATGCATGATATTTCCGATTCAGTTTTCTGATAGGGGAGGTCAGATTATGAGAAGAGGGAGACCCCACCATGAGAGAGGCATAATCTATTATTCTTTTACATTCATATTCCATATTTCCGATTTACTGCAGTAAGTTGAATTTTTCGAGAACGAATTCCAAATAAGGGGAGAAGGTAGTGAAAAGCTACACCACAGTATGCTGCATGCAGACTTGGTTGCAGGTTTGAAACACCTGAGCACTCAAAACTCTTTGTTTCCATTTTTTGATAGTTAATAGAGAGGTCAACCTTTCTTTTTCTATTTTGTCCTGTGGAACTGACAGAAATAAGAGTTGCACTGAAATTCAGGGATCCCAAAAATCTATGCTTGTTGGGGCTGGGCAGTCGGTTGGAAAAATTTATGCATGTTTGTGCTAGGTAGCATGTTGGACCGCCCTGGATTTCAGTAGACTCCCATTGCAATTAGGTGATAGGAGAGCAATTACTGCTTTTCTTGAGCAATTACTGCTTTTCATAATAAATTAATAGGTGATAGAAGAGTAATTCAATCAAATGGTGCAGTGTGAGGGAGCCAAAAGGGAAGACTCAATGGCCCATAATCATCAGAGAGGCTAGAGCTCACAAGGTAGCACTTTTCAATCTTTGCAAATAGACCGGTCCTGGTTCCTTGTATCTAAGAAAAAAAGAAAAGAGATTTAGAAAGAGAAAAGAAATCATTCTACAAAAGATTCCACTGGGAGTAATTTATATTGAAGCTGTGCTCTAGAAAATACATATTGGGTGAGAATACCCTTACAGTCAAATGCAGCAAGAGGAACAAGTTTGGTGTTTGACCGACTTCCATAATCTTTGATGGTTAAGGATAGGATCCACAAGTGAAATTTATTATCTGAAAGATGTGTTTAGCATTCTCCTTAACTTCTCTCCTGTGTAGAGGGAAAACTACTGAGCACACTTTAATTCCCCCATGAAGAGGTACTGGAATTTAGAATAGGAAAAACCCAGAAGGCTAGAAGGCCTGTGAGAGCAGGACCTGGAGTTAGCAGGCAATAATATTTTACTAGAATTCATCATGCTGAGAAAGGATGCATCTACAGTCCATCACAGCAATCTTCTGAAGGGGAGGAAATGGTGGGAATAAAAACATACACAATAATGTACAAATGAGAGCAAGGCATGTGAAGAGTTGTGATTCTGTCTCTTAGCTATTAATAGTCATAAAACGAGTATTCAATGTGACCTTTCAAAATTGACAGTCAGATAACTCCACTTTCGCCCTTTCAGTTCCAAAATACAAACTGCTGCACTCAAAGAGATCAACTGCGGTCATGAACTGCCTACTAGTGTAACAGTGCTATTGTAGTCACCATAGCGCTATGGACAATGCTAACTAGCAAAAAGTGCTCTATCAGCATGGTGCACTTATTCTCGCCCCCAAACAGCATGTTGCAGATGATATAGAACACAAGAAATGTTCGATCGTGGTTGGCCCGACAAAACTAGCATGGGGCACGAGCAAGATCGCCTTGGTCACCCATCCTTCTTGTGTGAATTGCCCAAGGTCGCCTCATGACATTTTTACAAACACCTAGGATGCAATGAAAAGGGCATTGAATCATGAACTACAATCTCTGACCCAATCTCATTCACAAGCTAAGGGTACCTCTGTGAGTACGCAAAGTGCAAACTGTGCCTTAAGCGCCGGTACAGATGCACATACGCATGTGTATTGCATGATTATCATAGGCCTTCTCTCCCTTAGTTCCAATAATACAAGACTAGAGGGTGTTCACTATATATACTTGACCTTCTCATTTCAATTTTTTTAACGTGGGATGCAAACGTTCATTTTTCTCTCCCTAGAATATAACTAAACAGCTTACCAAGAAAACTATGGTTCTGAAAATCATTATTTCGAAATACTAGTACTTTACCATTGCAGAAATGCCAACCAGGGTTTTAAAACATGGATTGGCAAGGTGAACCAGCCATCCAGAAAACAGTCAATAGTCGACAAATCAAACCGATTGTTCGGTATGAAGATAGTTACAAAAAATAGAAGGAAAAAAAAGGAGAAAAACCTAATGGAATCACATGGTTCCCGATCAAAACTAGGGTGATTTCAGGGAGCCGGACCGATTCCAGGTTCCAACAAGAAACCGGTTGGTCTACCCCGTTTTAAGTCCAAATTGGCGATTCCTGATTCGGACCGCCGGTCTTTTAAACATTGATACCGATGATTCAAGAAATATCCTAAAGCTGAGTACGATGTGAAAAATAGATTTTATCGTGGTATTATCCATATATAGATGCGAGTGTTTTGGGTAGTAATGCAAAAAATTCAAGGGTTTAAGGATATTCCAATATATAAGGCCATCACGCAAAGATAACCTTCAGCCACCTTTCATGCATATCAATAAAAGTCTACATATGGTGTCATGGAGCGAATGAAAAAGTCACCAGCACAAGATCATGAAAATATAATTCCTCTCATAGTTCAAAAAGTCGTCTGCCCAGCTGCCTAGGCAGCCACCTAGGTTGAGCTCTGGGCCGCATAGGCCCAGTGCGGGCAGTGACCTTGGGCAGTCAACTAGTCACCCAGGGCACCACCTAGCATCCAACGCCTGGGCACCTGCCCAGAGCCCTTTTAGCGAGGCTGTAGATTGCCCTCGCCTAAAGGGAAATTCTAATCTCTCCCCTTTAAAAGGAGGGAATAGTATTTGAGGGGCATTTAGCACCCACAAAACCCTAGAGAAATCTACTTGTGCCCTAAAAACCTACAACTTAAGGGCTTCATATTCTTTGCTATTATTAAAAAATATTTAATATGTATAATATCTTTTGGCTTGTTTCTAATTTATAATGCAAATTTGAAACCTTATAAAATATTTTTGGTGATGTTTTGTTTTGTTTCTAATTTATAATGTAAATTGAAAATGTTCCTCTATGTTTGGCTACGTTTCTAATTTTTAATGTAAAATTGCGTATTTATTAATATATTACGCCCCCTTCCCAAAACAAATTCCCTTCCTTTTTCTCTCTTACAGTGGACACCCAAAGACGCCCGCGTGTCCAAGGGTCTAACCATGTGTTGACACTTTGTGGACATGACACGCATGTAGACACCTTAAGAAATGTGCACGACACTCCTATAGAGTGTCCAATAGCGTGTCCCTTTTTTTTTGACACGTTTTTTGTCTAGAATTTCACCTTTTTTGTTTAGAAAATGTTATTTTAGAATGAATAATATTTTTATTTTAAAAATAGAATATGAAGTAGTTTAGAATAGAAATAAAAATATTTGTGCTTTCTTAAGTTGGGTTCACATAAGTCATTATTTCTATATTTAAAAATATGCTTTTATTTCACGTACTAATAAACCTTCCAAGGCTATCCTCAACCCTAGTCGTAGCTTCTCCCTCTCCAAGTCGTGTGAATCTTCATCTAACCACTTCTCCAACATTTTCTTCTTCCCTTCTCATTTTGCCATATAAGATCTGTTTAGTTGACTTCGTTTTTTTACCATTGATAACATGAGTCTTATTCTACCTTGGGTTATTAATATACTTTACATCTACTACTTGCATTTTTCTAGCACTTGAGTTGTAGTAGTTTTGAAAGCACGTACTTGCATTTACTAGTATTTAAAATCTGTAGTACTTTTGTTGTGCTATTGAGGATGCAAGCAATGTGATATATGATTTCAGATGAATACAATAGGACCCTATTTAACAGACATGCAATAAGGCTATTGCATTTTGAATTAATAACTAGCTAATAGTTTTTTGTGGTTTCCCATGTTACGATGCAACCTTGGATTATAATAAATTTTTTATGAATAAAATTCTAATTCACAAAGTAACATTTTAGGACCACTAATTCAATTTTTTTTTTTGTAATTCTTTACCACGATTATGTTGTATATTAAATGCAGATGTGAACTACACATAAGCTCCACAATATATGCGTGTGTGTATGTGTGTGTGAGTGTGTGTATGAGATTGCATAGAATGAGACCCTTTATCTTTGTTACAAGGAGGTCACAAACACCTCTAGCTATCCGATTTCAAATTCGATAACTTTGAGTGCGTCACGAGCTTCGAAAAATTTTCTTCGAACTTTGAACCTAATCAATAATACACTCACATCCACCCGATTCGAAATCTGAGGACAAGAATGATTGTGACCTCCTTATACCAAAAGTAAATGGTCTCTTTATATACTTTTCCTCTCTCTAAAATTTCTGGGTTAACATATCTAACACTGACACCCATGTCACAAATTGACAAACGTGTCCATTTCTATGTAACATAGGGAAGAATAGATCCATCTTTACATGCTAAAAAAAAAACCACAGATCCACCTATAAAGAAATAGATGATTTTTGGTTTGCTGCATCTTTTTTTTCAAAAACACTCAACAAGAAGCACCTTAAACTGGTGATACTCAAATAGATTATATAAATTTACTAACATGATAGTTCCATTTACCTCTCGAGCGACTCCAGCTTCCACCAATGAATCATCAGGACGTAGATCCAAAACAACCAAAACATCCCCTTAAAAAAAAAGGGAAAAAAATGAGTGCAACTTCCAATTAAACCATCACTAAAAGATGAAAACAAAGAAATGTCTTACCATCCCCAACTGCATCAATGTCCTTCTCCGGTACATTAGCAGGACGTTTGAATTGCCGAACTACCTGAAAAAGAAGGAATATTAAATATAAAACTTAGGAGACATCACAGATACATGTAGGTATGCCAATGTCAATGGGAAAGTTAACAGGTGTATTGTCATCTTCTATAAAACTGCAAGGGGAATCGTAAGCATAAAATAACAAAGAGGTATGTTATATAGTCACTAAACACTGTAGGTAGAAGAAGTGAAGACATTTTAGATTATGGTATTTGGAAGTTTCAAAAGAAATTGCCACAGAAAACTGTCAAAACAAATCATATTAGAGGACCTATATTCAAAAGCCATAGTGGAGACTCGGATATAACTTCCAACATAGGATCACTTGCATGGAGCAATTAGTGTGTGTATCAAAAATCTAGCACAATCAGACAATTTCGCAAAAATTCGACAGCATGCAAACAAAAAGGGTAAGGAACTGGATAATTATACTACGGGAATAATGTATGAGCATAAATTGCACAAAATGTGTTTACTAGGGTAATGAGTCCGACAGCCTTTGACATTGGGTTGGTATATTATTCATTAGATCATTTACGTAGTCCCACGTTAGCTGGAATTGCGAGAATGCATACATCCTTGGATAGTTACCACATCTCCTATATTGCCTATGTGGACAGACATTGCATGCACCTGGCTCTCCTCTAGGCCACCACACCCCAAATCCCTTTAGGCCTATCACCACCTTTGGCTATACCATTTTAATTTTCCAAGGAAATCTTGATCATCGAGCATGTATTACAATAAAGCCTTGCATATCATATTGGGAAACTAATGTCGTGCTTGGTGGATGACAGTCTCTTCCTCCACTACCCAGAGTATACCACATATTTCATGAGGTCATATGATCGTAGAATATTTTTCTTTTTCAAGTGTGCAAGGTATACTCCCTGTAGCTATCATTACAAACAAATTGAAGCTTTTCCTCATCTCGGAAGGATTTCATGCATATCATTCATCCCCATTCCCCCCATCCATGGCTCTTTATCCCTTTGCTCAATTTAACACATTTGGCATGAGGAATACAAATGTTGTTTAGTACTGCATCAAGTAAGGACTCATCATGCAGAGCACCTGAGGTTGGGCGTGTAGAGGTGTTATCATCACAAGGTTTAGGAGGAATTTGGGAGAAGAAATCAAGTTGATAGGTGTATTAGGCCCGGTAGAAGGTATTATTCTATCAGGGGTTGTAGACAGGATGGATGAGAATGGATGAAACAGAATAACAGATCATCAAAGCAGCAGAATCAAGGGAAAGGGTATTAGTAGCAAATTAAAGGCGTTGTAGACAGGAGGGATGGGATTGGATGAAATTATAACAAGATCTTCCAAGCAGCAGAAACAAGATCATCCAATTCTCGATTGCTGACAATAGGAAGAGTTCAAGAGGTGTGAAGGTGAAATAACTGGTTTGTTGGTGATGTCTACATCAGTCGTGAACCCCTCAGGATTAGGGAAGTGAAGCACTGAAATTGCCTCCTAGTGTAATGTCAAGTTTGATGGACGCTGTTGTGAGAATCTAGAATTAGAAGAGTGAGGGAAGATTCATGAATAATGAAATGGCAAAAGGTGGGCCAGCATGTGCATAAAAAAATAGGGTTGCATATCCAGGAAAAAGGAAGCTACATTCTTCAGCTTTTCGGGTAAAGGGAACAAATAGGCTCTTTCTTCAGCCCCTTGATCATATAAAGTTACCTTTAAAGATCATTTCTCATATCCAATATTTTCTTATATTCATTTTCGCATGATGAATATTTCTTCCTAATATACTTTATGAATATGCTCATGATTACCTATGGTTGACCAACTGGCATCATCACTCATTGTAGATCTATTCAAGTTTGTGAGTACAGCCAACAATGCAAATACAATAGCAAAATCTTGATGCAAAAAAAAAGAAAAAAAGAGATGCACCATGCCATCAAATGGAGACAAACCTTTATGTCACTAAGCTGCAACAGGTGACCTGAAATAGTTACTTCACCAGATTTTTCCAAAGACAGAATGTCAGCCTGAGACATTGCCTTGATTTCCTTGGCTACAGAGCCCATGGCTTTTCCGAGTCGTTTGCCTAGAACACTACACCAGAAAAAACCATAAAGGAGCATAAAAAATCTATAATAAGTAAACTGCACTGTATACCAATTCAGACAGTACCTGAACTCAGGCTCTGCACGTAATGACGCATACTTCAAAGGATCATTGCATGGTACAATGGACCTTATATTGAGCTCCTCAGACACATACTTCCAAAACAAAAATAGAAAGTAAAACAAAAAGAGAAAATCAGTATGCCCAGAAGATAAAAAGATTATAAGGATATATAGATAACGATCATACAAGTTTCCAATCACATGATATACCAAAAAGATGTCAATCACAATAATGTTGTGATGCTAATTATAAGGACATAAAAGATAATGATCATGCAAATTTCCACTCATACGATATACCAAAAAGATGTCAATCACAATAATGTTATGATGCTAATTGATTAGAAGTAGACAACAGCATTAGAACAAAGCAACATGCCTGCTACCACATGTATTCCTGTATATGTACTGACTACATGAAAATACAAGCCATCAATAATAAAAGCAAGCAACCTGGAAACATGTATTCAATGCACTTTAAACCAAGCAACTGATTTGAAAGTTACGACTATGTGAAACTTAAGGTATTAAATTCAAAATTTTCTTTTACTTTTTATTCCAAACTCCTAAATTCCACTTACATATGCCACAATATATTGCTGGAAAATTAAAACAATGCCCCAAAAATAACCTAGGATCGTTATTTTCACTGCCAAGGGAAAAATAAATTATCCAGGAACTTTAAACTAACTTCTATTACAACTTTTAACACAACATAAGTTCCAGGAAATTTACAGAAAAGTAACGTAAAACTGAAAAATAAATAAAAAACCAGTGAGAAGACTTATTGGAAGAAACGTACACCTGATTCCCTGACCAATGGCTTCCTCCTTAAGGTGTTGCTGGAAATTCTAAGATAGAGAAGTTTTGTAGGCAATCATACTTCCTCTATGGTCCTCTAGAGTTTAGAGAGCTCAAAAATAAACTAGGGTTCATACAAACCCTATGGGAACAAATATAGTGATCCTGGAAGTTGACCACTCTAGCTAGGCTTCTCTCTTCAAAAAAAAAATAGAGCAAACTATTTTTAATTCATCCTCATCTCCTTCAAAAATAAACTACTCAAAATAAACAAGAGAGAGAGATTATGTGACTCACTTGGTTGGAGAGAGGGTGGCATGATGCCCCAAAAAATATAGGGGAGAGAGAGGTGGTGTGCCTCTCTTTTGGTTAAGAGAGAGAGACGTAAGAGAGGAAAGAGAGATCCCCAAATATGGTGTGTGAGAGAAAGAGATCCCCTCACAAATTTGTTGGGTGATGCAGGGATCTCCCCCAATTTTGGTGCATGACAAAGAGAGAACTCCCCCAATTTTGGGGCATGAGGGAGAGAATCTTTGGGAGGAAAGAGAGAATCTTTTGATGGATCTCAAAATAGATTCAATCTTCATTTTTAAATAGAAACAAATCGAGAAGCCATCCATCCCAAAAATCATGATTTTGGGTAGAAAAATTAGAAACCTTATCCCCTTATACCTTCACTCAAACTTAAATACTCTCTAGATATATTTGAAAACCATATCTTATTAGATTTCCCATCTTAGTTTAAAATTACAAAACCAAATATTTAGTACCTTGACTCAAACTTAAACACTCTCTAGATATATTCGAAAACCATATCTTATTAGATTGCCCATCTTAGTTTAAAATTACAAAACCAAATATTTAGTACCTTGACTCAAACTTAAATACTCTCTAGATACCATTCGAAAACCATATCTTGTTAGATTTCCCATCTTAGTTTAAAATTACAAAACCAAATATTTAGAAAAGTTTACTTGATATATTCGAAAACCATATCTTATTAAATTTCCCAAGCTTGAAGGTCACCGATATGGAAAGTGGGTCACCGACAAGCCGCGTACACCAAAGAAATCCTAGGGCTCTTATTCCTACGGCTCCGGAACATGAGAACATATTCGTTAAGAATAAATTGCAAGAATCAACGCAAGGGAAAAAAGATGATCAACTGCCTACCTATCTAGTATCTCAAAATGGAACTCCTAAGTGTAGAATTTTTAAAACCTCAGTCACTGTTCGTGGCCAAACATTTGAGGGGCTTTCATGCTTGACCAAAAAGGAGGCAGAGTAATCTGCCGCTAAGGAGGCCTTAGCTTAAATTAAAAAACCAAATATTTAGGAAAGTACTCCTAAAAAAATGGTGTGCTAAAAAGTGGGGCGGCATTGTGCCACAAAAAGTGGCGTGGCCCTTTTTCCTTTAAAATAAAACTTTTAATAAAAAAAAAAGGATGGCATCGCCACTATTGCTTTAAAAAAAAAAAAATAGGATGTGGTCCGTAGGGGTCGTTTGGATCATAGGGTAAACAAAACGTGGTTTTGTATAACCATCTTACCCCGAAAAAAAACACGTTTGGCAACAATTTGAATATACATAATCATGTTTTCTGTAACCAAGAAAGAGGACAAAAACATGAGTATACAAAACCAAGAAAAAAATTGACTTATCCAAATCATTGTTTTGTTTAAGCAAGAAGAAAAAATACAACTTGTGACATTATTATTTTCACACACCAGCTGCCCACTTTATAAAATACAATTATGCCAAAACACCCACACAAATTAGAGAGAGAAACCACCTCAAATTTTAAGTTTTGGAGAGAGAAAGTATCTTCAAATTTTAAAAAGAGAAACTATATCAAATTTTAGAGAGACAAACTACTAAAAAATTTCAGAGAAAGAAACCATCTCAATTTTTTAGAGAGAGACACTATATCAAATTTCAAGTTTTAGAGAGAGAAAGTTTCTTAAAAATTTAAAGAGAGAAACCATATCACATTTTAGAAAGAGAAATTACATAAAAAAAAGTAGACAGAGAACATTCTCAAAAATTTTAGATAGAGAAATTATATCAAAATATAAATTTTAGATGAATAAAGTATCTTAAAATTCTAGAGAGGTACAATATATCAAATTCTAGACAAAAAAACTACTTGAACTTTTTAGAAAAACTATTTCAAGAATTTTATAAAGCAAAACCACATCAAATTTGAATTTTTAGAGAGAGAAAGTGTCTTAAAACTTTAGAGAGCAACTAATCAAATTATAGTGAGAGAAATCACTTGAAAAATTTTAGAGAGAGAAACTATCTCAAAAAAATTTAGAGAGTATCTTAAATTTTAAGTTTTACATAAAGAAAGAATCTCAAAATTTAAGAGAGAGAAACTATATCAAATTTTAGAGAGAGAAACACCTCAAAATTTTTAGAGAGAGACACCACCTAATTTTTAGAAAGTAACTATCTTAAAAAATTTAGAGAGAGAAACTACATTAAATTTTAAGTTTTAGAGAGAGAAACTACATCAAAATTTAGAGATAGAAATAACTTGAAACTTTGAGACAACTATCTCAAAACTTTTAGAGAGAAATGATATCAAATTTCAAGTTTTAGAGAGAAAGTATCATAAAATTTTAGAGAGAAGTTATATCATATTTTAGAGAGAGAAATTACAAGAAATTTTTTGAGAGAGAAACTATCTCAAATTTCAAGTTCTAGAGAGAGAAACTATATCCAATTTCAAGTTTTTGAGAGAGTATTGTAAAATTTTAAAAAGTGAAATTATATCAAATTTTAGAGAAAGAAACTACCTAAAAAATTTTAGAGAGAGAAACTAATTCAAAAAAATTTTGAGTATCTTAAATTTTAATTCCTACATAAAGAAAGTATCTCAAAATTTAAGAGAAAGAAACTAAATCAAATTTTAGAGAGAGAAACAATCCAAAATTTTTAGAGAGAGAAACCACCTAAATTTTTTTAGAGAGAAACTATCTTAAAATTTTTAGAGAGAAACAATATTAGATTTTAAGTTTTAGAGAGAAAAACTACATCAAAATTTAGAGATAGAAACAATCTGAAACTTTTGAGACAACTATCTCAAAAATGTTCGAGAGAAATTATATCAAATTTGAAGTTTTAGAGCGAAAGTATCATAAGATTTTAGAGAGAAACTATATCATATTTTGGAGGGAAAAATTACAAGAAATTTTTTGAGAGTGAAACTATCTCAAATTTCAAGTTTTAGAGAGAGACCATCTCCAATTTCAAGTTTTTGAGACTGTATTGTAAAATTTTAAAAAGTGAAACTATATCAAATTTTAGAGAAAGAAACTACCTAAAAAACTTTAGAAAGAGAAATATCTGAAAATTTTTAGTGAGAAAAACTATGTCAAAATTTCAAGTTTTAAAAAGAGAAGGCATCTCAAAATTTTAGAGATATAAACTATATCAAATTTAGAGATACTATCTAAAAACATTTAGGGAGAGAAACAATCTAAAAAATTTTAGAAAGAGAAACTTCTTAAATTTCAAGTTCTAAAGAGAGAAAGTATCTCAAAACTTTAGTGAGAGAAAATACCTAAATATTTAGAGCGAGAAACTATCTTAAAATTTTCAAAAGGAATTTATCTCAAATTTTAAGCTTTAGGGAGAATATCTAAAAAGTTTAAAGAGAGAAACTATATCATATTTTAGAAAGAGAAACCACCTAAATTTTTTTAGAGAGTAACTATCTTAAAAATTTTAGAGAGAGAAACTAAATCAAATTTTAAGTTTTAGAGAGAAACAACGTGAAACTTTTGAGAGAACTATCTCAACAATTTTAGAGAGAAATTATATTAAATTTCAAGTTTTAGAGAGAATTTATCTTAAAGTTTTAGAGAGTGAAACTATATCAAGTTTTAGAGAGAAATTGCTTTAAAAATAATTCAGAGAGAGAAACAATCTCAAAAATTTTAGAGAAATTTTCTCAAATTTTAAGTTTTAGAGGGGTAAAGTATTTTAAAGTCTAGAGAGAAACCATATCAAATTTTAGAAAGAGACATGACCTGAAAAAGTTTTAAGATAGAAACTACCTCAAAATTTTTAGAGAGATTTTCAACTATCAGAAATTTAAAATTTTTAGAGAGAGAAACTATCTCAAAATATTTGGAGAGAAACTATATCAAATTTAAAGTTTACAACAATGTTCTCTCTAAAAATGTTGAGATACTTTCTCTCTAAAAAATTTTAGGTAGTTTCTCTCTCTAAAATTTGGTATAGTTTCTCTCTATAAAATTCAGGCAAAAATTTTATAATGGGAATTTTTTTTTATTTGTATTGTTGCATACCAAATATGTGTAAAATAATTTTCATATGAAAATATTTTGCACGAAAATGTTTCATACCTACCAAATGTGTCCTTAATAGTGTTAACCCAAATTACGCAAATAGGTTACCCAAACGCGGGATTTTGCATAACTAGGGTATTATCTACAAGCTATCCAAACAGTCATTTCTCAATAACCAGGTTTTGGCATAACCATGTTATGATCCAAAACATGGGTTTGCTCACTCTAACCACATGTGTTATTTTCTAAAGTCCTGACAATTTTCAAAAATACCTTTTTATGAAAATTTATAGCATAAATAATATTTCAAAATTTAGAAAAATATTTAAAAATCAAATAAACATTTATAATATCAAAAAATGAAATATACTAGGAGTGGACTGGTATCAATGAGTCAAAAAAGTAACACTAAGGGCACTCCACTCGCCCCAGAAACCAAGATCCAGAACTGTTCTCTTATCCAACCCAACAAAATCTCCCATGACCACAGTCTCTTTGCAGGGGCCTATGATTGGCTTGTCAAAGTTTGATAATAAAATAGCGAGACCATGATCCCAAAATGTAGATTTCAAATCCCCCATTAAGAACAAGTCTATCACTTGTCACTAAGTGCAAAGGGGGCTCTCTCAATGTACATGTACATGTGTCCCTCTAAAGGGATGCTTCCCATGCAGCTATCATGTGTACATGCTGTGCGAAAATTTATTGAGGATTTGACCCTGGCTCTCATAGGCCTACAACCACACACAGGAGACCACACAGTTCTTCTGGCCTACTAACATGATCCATGGGCATCTCTTCGACCTCAACAAAGGATGACCCACTTCAAACCATTCTCGGTTGTGCCACATGCCTAAGGCTAAGGGTTTTGGATATGACCAAGGCCATAAACCGCATAACACATGGTCATTCGACATACACACTCCCACTGAAATGCATATTCCACTATACATTATTTTTACAAGCTCTCTAGGCCTTTAAAGACCACAAAACCCGACATAATTGAGATTTGTGGAACCAAAATTATGTAAAATATCTTTCCCACTGAATTACCCAAAAAAAAAACGACATTTACAAGACAGAAGAATTAGAAGGGACAAAATATACTTGGGCTAACTCCAATAGCACAAATGAGAAACATACCACAAGAGAATGTACCTCAAAAAAATGACAAGATTGCCACATGTGCTTGTCAAGGAAGGGGACAAAACACACTAGAGGAGGAAAGGGACCTAAGTGATGCATGACCAGCCGAACCAGACTGTATCAGCAGGAAGAACCTCCATTCACAATGTCAGGTGTATGTAGGGAAAGTATAGTGTCTACTAATGTGAACACTGAAATGGTGTACAAGCACCCTCCAATGGTTCACATTAGAAAGGAGGATTATGTTTGCTTGTCGAATTTAATTTCAGTTTTTTTTCTCTTTTTGGCGATTAACTTGAAATTCTGGGTGTCCACATTTCCGAATTAGGCACACCAATAAAATAATTTGCAGAAGAAAAATTGACCAAAATACCCTTAATTTTTAGGGGTATTTGTTCAATTTATTTTTTTTTTCAAATTATTCTTTTTATAATTTTTTAGTTGCGCCTAAGTGTGGTGCTCACACCTTCAAAATCTCATGTCAAACCAATATGTGAAAGGTTAAAATAAAATCAAAATACCACATACAATCATAGTCATCCATGTTCTTCCCTTCTCCTGGAAAGGGTTGGGCGGTGCTTGTGCATCATTGGTGGAGGCTATAATTCCTCATTCATGTAAACCATATACCAGTAAAATTAATACAATTATGTGGAAACATGTCAATGTGTACCATCTGAAAGTATGTATATCCAGCTTATTGTTCTAGGGATCGGCAGCAAGATCAGGAGCGGTTTTGGGATTTGGATGTGAAAAAATTGTGAAATGCTAAAGATCCCTATGTTTGGGAGAGTCATTCATACAATGCATGTGTTAGCAAATGACACCCCAAATGTTAGGGATCTCGATCGCGACCTTTTAGGGATCTCAATCTCTAGCTTTTGGGATCTTGACCCAAACCTTTTTGGGTACTTGCTCCCAACCTAAATTCAAAAAGTCAGCCGCCCAAGCAGTTGGGAGGCCTCAACGCCTTGCACTGGGACTATTCGGCCGAGTGTAAGACGTTGGTCCTGAGCGGTTGACTAATCACCCATGGATGACTAGTCGCTCAGGGTGGCCAACTAATCGCCAGGGCAGCCGACTAATTGCCCTGGGCAGCCCTTAACCCCCCTCCCCCCTTTAAAAATATAGTAGCATCAATAGTTGGTTATAAATAAAGAAAATTATCGGTTTGACAGTTATCTTGGTCTTTAAGGTGGGGTTCGAGATCCCAAACAATGAGGATCGAGATCCCTTTATAGTAGGTAAAAAATCAAGATCTCTTGAGGATTCCTTCCCCGGAAGGCTAGAGCAAGATTCAAGAGAAGGATAGCCACCCAGGTTGGAAGATCCCGACAACTAGGATTCATCTAACTATACATAAGGCGCAAGTCAACAATATTTCCAGGACCTAAATTCTCATCTGTCATGAATATTTGGGAACTATAAAGCTCAACAGTAACATCTATAAAATTCCTGTGTTGCGGTAGTAGTGAAGACATTATGCACGCTATAAACATTCAAAACAAGAAATTTAAAGGTACAAAATGTGTAGAAAAACTTTCTAAGTCTCTGTACATGAAAGTCTCAATGCGTTAGTGAGCCACTTCAATGTTCAGCACATCCCTAACTATAGGGATGATATCACTAGGGTGCAGTATGTGTCTTTACAAATAGAATATAATTGAATGAAAGGAACTAGGATATAGAAAATCATCGGATGTCAACCAGTACCAAGGAGGGTAACTCATGATCCTACTTGAGTAAGTCGCGAAAGAGGACATGTGCACCAATTTCCAAAGCCTCCTGTCAAGAAGCATGCCGTAAAAGATAGAGGAAGATTCATTTGTTGAGGATAAAGGAAACCAACAAGGTATCTTTGCTAGGTGTGGTAAGTTTGGTAGGAAAAAAGGAAGAGATCCAAAACAAGGGCTAACGTTTATTGGTTTATATTTATGAAGTTTTTGAGGTGCCCTCATTTTCATAGGTAATCCCTCATAATGTTACATGTGATGCCTTTCCAAACAGTAAAATACCATACAAACTAGTATTCATGGAAAACTTTTATGTTTTATTATAACGACAGTTTATCCAATGAGATTTTTATTAAGAAATAACCTAGAAGTAATTAGTTACTGTTGCTTTCTAGCAACAAAGATGACTACAAGACATAACCACCTCTCCGAGCCCAAGGTGACCGTCATCTGCACATAGTTCCATTAGTTCTAAAATTATTATGCATAACTAGGGTTCATGCCTCAATGGAGAACCCCAGTACAGTAGCCTTAACCTAGGCGAGAGTTATCATGCTTAGAAGATTATTCTTCCCTAGATTTTATGCCTCAATGTAGATCACATGTAACTGACTTACTGTTTGTGTAAATCCTTCTGTGACGCATATGCCCCAACTAGATTAAATCCTAAGAAACTTACATCTTAAGCACCGAGGACTATTAAACATAAAAGCATGAGGATTTTCCTCATATTTCCCATTTCCAACCTGTTTTTGAGAGCTCTATCAATTGTGAAGACACAGTTATCGAGGATAAGATATGCTTTTAAGAAAAAATATGATTAAAATACATCTTTACTGACCCACTACAGAGAAAGCCTTCAGGAACTAAGGCAACAGTTCTAACAGTCAGAAATTTCCTCAAAAACCTAGATGTTATTTTGATGGTTTAATATTATTTGCACATCAAGACAAACCACCAGAACTTCCAATGCATCATTTGGAAAAGGGTAATCACTTTAGACCCAGATCATAGGCAATCAATCAGAGAGACAGAACAATATGAATATAGTTTACATATGTGACTCTAGGAATGTCTGAAGGCACAGTGAGGCGAAGTAACAAACTATTCCAAAAACACATGTAACAAGAGCGGTTTAGAAAGAAATAAGAACTACAAAAACAAGACTAAAATTAAAATGGAGAGAGAATATACTTCATCTCTGGGCCTGCAAGGGAGTCCACCCCAAAAAGATCATTTCCATAGCTGTTGGGTATGGGTATGGGAACGGGAACGGGAACGGTTCCGAGATCAGGAGCGGAATTGGCGGATCGAAGTTATACTATAGATCCATGTGTTAGGGATCGATGGCCATACAACCCCAAAGGTTGGGATCGAGATCCGTATGTGTTGGGGATCAAGCACCGTTATTACATAGGATCGATAATTATTATATAAAGGTACGAGATCCTACAAGTAAGAAGCGAAGTTCCCAAGGGCATTTTTTTAAGTTTTTTAACTCAAGGAGCGCATTACTAAAAGTGATCCAAAATATTATGGTGTGAGGAATAACTTTTATAGAAGCGAGCCCCATTGTCTTAGAAAACGAGTTCCTCCTGTAGATAATAACAATATGTGGCTTTAAAATGTAGCTCCCAACGCTGTTAACCAATAACATGTAGGCTTAGTCCTTCTATGAAATAAATAAGGAACTTTAAAGCGATCTCATATTGATGGGATCTGGATGCCATATATGGAGATGCTTGTATTCTGTTATTTTGGAATCTAGATCCTAATGCACTTTGTAGCGCGAACCATAAGACTAGGGAACTAGATCCGGTAATGTTCAGGAACACGAAATTAAATTGTACGAAACTCGTTCCCTTATAAGATAGAGTGAGATCCCGAAAACATTACATTGATTTTCTGACAAGCTTCGCTCTAGGATCGAGAGAATCGAGGTTTTACAAGGGATCGCCAAGCAATGGAGGAGATCTCGGTAACTATCATCATTTCACAAGACCCAAAATCAATTCTTCTTCTCTATTTTTTCTTTTTTTTCGTGTCCAACACTTGCAAATTTATAGAAGAAAAAACCCTAAAACCTAACTTGCTCCATAATAAACCATAACCACAATTAAATCCTAGCCCTTCATCAATTTAATATTTGACTTCTGATTATACCCCTCAATTCTCTACAACAAAAAATAAATAAAAAGAAAGAAAGAAATACGCAAATCATCATCACCATCATCATCCCCATCATCATCCAAGACTTCTCACAACTACTTGGGACGGATACATGAATCCTGTTCCACTATACCTCTCTAAAAAGTACACAAATACCATAAGTGAATAAATAAACCGTATAAGCTAAAACCTAATATAGAACCCAAAAAATAGTAAAATAAAAAAAATGTCCACTTTATCATTCTCCCTAGGTTGGGAGAAGCCCAACCTTGAGCTTGTTGTGCATCGTTCAAAGGCCATTGGAATAGTAGGTGACAGAGTCCCCACCACTTCTCTTGGTACTCTGAAATGCTGAGCATAATTTTGACTTCTCTATCAAGCTCAAGGGCTGCTTTTCACATGCCACAACTTGCGTATCTTTGTCATAATTAATTAAGAGTTCTAGCGCCTGTGGGTTGTTGTCAGCATCTTTCCTCTTCATATTTACCTTTTCAAAGCATCCAATCTTTTCAAGTTTTCTCTCCAATTGATCTCGAAGTTACGATTTGGTGTCGGGCTACTATACTGCGAGCACCTCTTTTTTCTTTTTCTTTTCTTTTTTTCTCCTTTTTTTTTTTTTGAATATTGCGAGCAACTTCTTCTTGATGACCAGTATTTTCTAACCGTCACAGACATTGACTTACTTCACTAATCTCTCCTCAAATTTCACCAATTTGTACTTGCATACCTTCAAGGACTTGATATATGCCCTCCTTAAATATGTTGGTTCACAAAATCAACAATTTAAGGCAATACATTCTTTGATTGAAAGAGCAGACTTCGGCAGCATCATAATAATGGATCATTCAAAGCTCAAGTACGAATCGATGCACCAAGAAACAAGAACTACAAAAATAAAAACAAATACGAAAAGGTGAGAAGATGTAGCCTCTCTCCACATTTACAGGGGTGCCCACCCAATAAAAATGTTTTCACAACTTAAAATCAATTCTTCTATCTCTTTTATTTTTCTTGTCCAACACTTAAATATCTATAATTTTAAAATAAATAAATAAATAAAAGAAAACCTAAAACCTAACTTGCTCATGAAGAAACCCTAGCCACTGTTAAATCCTAGTTCTTCCTTTATTTAACATTTAACTGTCAATTGTACTCCTCAATTTTCGCCAACTACAAAAGACACCAATACCCTAACTTAAATTAATAAGAGACCATATGACCTAAACATAATTTTGGTTTAAAACCCACCACAAATGAGTAGAATCAAGGATAATTTCTTTATCACTGATAAAATTTGATATTATGTATATCCTTCACAATAATTAAAAGTCCATGTACAAAATGGGACATCAGTTGTATAAACTAAACCAGAACTTTGTAATTACAAAAGTTTTTTTTTCCCACTCTACCTTTGGCGATGGATCAGCCTCTAGATTAGAGTATGTTGGAATGTCCAGGTACTGGCTACATGAAAATTTCTTCCCAAACGTAAGTACCTATTGACCCTCCACTCATGCACGTCCCTACTGGATGACACGTTGGAATCACCCTCAAATACAATTTCAATCAAGGATCACCCAAGCTTTGTAAACCAGTTAACAGGGCTCTCGCCTCTGCTATTTGAGTTCTAGTATGTCAAGGAGCCTAAATATGTCGAAACTATGACTGCAACACACACTGGTCCAAGATTATAGAAGGAGCTGCCATCAAATTTTAGTTTTAAGTAGATATCCCAATCACATGGGTAATTGTTTGCGGGCCACTCTCCTTGACTGCTGCAATCCAGCGCATATCAAAATCCACTCAAGAGATACCCCAGAATTCTTTCTTAGTCCTCAGTGCCCAACACAAAAAATGATAATCTAACTTTATCCTGTCCAATACTTAATCCAGCCTGTGACCGGCTGATTTAGAGGTCTAACGGTTGCTTTCAAGCCAAATAAACCTTGAGACAGCACGATGGTGCTTCTCCATAATATTACAACTCGTTTGGCAATGGACGGAAGAAACAAAAAGGATCAAGTGTTATCATAATCATCCAAGCCTTATCCTAACTAGTTGGGGTCGGCTACAAATTTGTTCCTCCATTCCCCTCTATCAAGGGTCATACCCTCAGTCATTACAGGGAATGCCTTAGCATGAGCATATAACATTATCTCAGGATTCATGAAAAGACTTGGTAAACTTTTATGTTAGCCGCCTACCTAACACAACCCTCCTCTCTCCAGGCTTGGTACCGGCATGATTGGCTTGGGACCAGCCATGGGTGGGCTTAGAATCAAGCGTAACTATTAAATAGCATAAAAATGGCAACTCATTATTCGTCATTAAATCACAACACAACTAGGCAATAAATCTATATATGACAACCAAGGATTCATCATGAATTTAAACCCAACGAGGGATAAAGACTTCAGCAAACCTCACCTTGAAAAAAAAATGGCCTAGTGAACAGAACAGTCAAGAACCAATGCGATAGCAAACAAGATTTGAGGGTGGGCAGAAAGGTCCTAGCTCAGATATTAGGTATCTATATAAAAATTTGCAAAGTTTAAATCAGATTCAACGCAAAGTTCCCAATGCAGAATTTTCATTTAGAAACTGAGCCAATAGTTTCACTTCCATCCAAGATTCCCAGGAGCACGATTGCCCCCAATCAAAATTCTATCACAATTTGGAGCGACATAGACTATCCTTTTAAGCAATAAAATGATTCAAACAAATAAGACTATCCTTTTAAGCAGCAAAATGATCCAAACAGATATTTCTCAATGAAAAGATAGCACCAAAAATAGATCGCCAAAGGATAACCAAGATAAACTTGACCCAAAATATTGAAATGCACAGGACTCCGCCAACAAACTATATTTATGCAATCTCCAACCATACCCAGGAAAACCTTACCACCTCAAAGTAGACAGGCATGTGCAAGACACGCAGATAAAATTGGTACAGAACTCACATAAACAATAGCAGCAATCCCAAATACAAGAGGAAAATAGTGTAGATAGAAGGCTACCAAGAAATAGATCTGAAAGCTGCAATCCAACCTTAAAATGCGCTATCTCCCCATCACAGTCAGCCTTTATCAAGTACCGGCAGATACTAGACGGGGGTGCTAGTGGCCCATGAGTGCATACACACTCGCCACTATTGGAAAAAACCGGGCTTAATTTTTAAGATAGACTGGGAGAAGGCTTATGACCATGTGGACTGGCCCATCCTCGACCTAGCATTGACGAGGATGGGATTCGGGGCGCGTTGGAGGAACTGGATGAGGAGATGCTACTCCAATCCTTTCTTTTCCATCCTCATTAACGGGACACCAAAAGGGTACTTCCCTTCCACTAGGGACCATCGCCAAGGTGACCCTCTCTCTCCCTTCCTCTTCACCGCGGTGGCGAAAGTATTTAGTCAGTCTATATCCTGCAGGTATCAAGAGGGACTCCTCTTTGGCTTCAAGAGCAGTAGGAATGGCCCGAATGTATCTCATCTGCGGTATGCAGACGATACGTTAGTCTTCCTGGAGGAAATCGAAAACCTCAGACCGTTTCTGATTTGTTTCAAGTATGCAACGAGGTTCAAAGTTAACATGGCCAAGTCCAAAATGATAGGAGTAGGCCTATCCAACAACCAAACGAGAAACCTCGTTCCTTCAGTGGAGGACCTGCCCACATCGTACTTGGGCATGCCATTGGGATTGGGAAAACGAAAGAAAGCCCAGTGGTCTCTTGTAATTGAGAGAGTAGACCGAAGATTGGCAGGATGGAAAGGTAGATACCTATCCTTTGCAGGGAGAACAATGCGTATCAAAGCAACCCAAGCCAACTCCCCCGTATACCTCATGTGGCTATTTCATATGTCAGCCTCAGTTGCTAAAAGCCTAGACTAACTTACAAGAAACTTCCTCTGGTCAAGTGAAGCGGCATCAAATAAGATCCACCTAATTGTGAGTGATAAAGCCTGTCTCTCGAAACATCAAGGTGGTCTAGGGACCAAAGTGCTCAGGACACACAACCTGGTGCTCTTAGATAAATGGTGGTGGAGACGGGCTACTCAGAACTACCAGCTATGGGCCCAAAGCAAGTATAGTAACCCACCAGACCTTTGGCTGCTTGAGGGTTATCCAACGACTAGGGGTTCGGCCGTATGGAAATCGTTACTCTCCTCCCTCCGATCGTTTAAACAACTCATCCGGTTCCATGCTAGTGGCGGGGATACATTACGATTTTAATCAGACCTCTAGTTAACTCCGCTAAGAGAACAATTCCCCTCCCTATTCGTTGTGGCAGTTAACAAAGCCTCCTTGGTCTCGGAGGAAATAGTAACTTAAGGCAATTGCAGAGTATGGAACCCATCTTTTAAGAGACAACTCACAAAAGAAGAAACATTGGAGAATGTCCCTCTCGGATTCCCTCCACTCCACCTTCCTCGCCTTCTCAGGTTCAGACTCCTTGGTCTGGACTCCCTCGCCAACCGGATCCTTCACGGTGGCCTCCTTCTACAAGAAACTGTTGCAGCCTTCTTTCCCCCTAAACCAGAACCCGGTGCTCTCCAAAGTTTGGTCATCCATAACCCCCCCAAAAGTGCAAGCCTTTCATTGGATTACGTGTTCCGAACGTGCACTTACTATAGACTTACTCCGGGGAAGAGCTGTCCAAACTCCTAATAGGTGTGTCATGTGCAACCTCCACTTGTTCATTCACTGTCAGATTTCCCTTCAACTTTGGAGTAGAATTATCCACGTTTTTGGAATATCTTGGGTTACCCCCCCTTCAATTCCGGCATTGACTTCCTGCTCCTTCGAATATAACGGGCCGAAATCGGACCGGATCCTCTGGAAAGCCTCTTAGCTACGATGTTGTGGACAATCTGGCTAGAAAGAAATTCGAGAATTTTCTGTGGTACCAAAAGCGAACTCCCAGCTTTGTTCCACAAGGTTACTTTGATGGTAATCTTTTGGGCTTCCAACCACAATCAGTTCACTGGGATTTCGGCAGCTACTTTTCTTCGCAACTGAGTGAATCTTATTCAACTAACCCCTCACCACAACCCAAGAATACCGTACTAGACTCCCCCCGTGGGTGATATCAAGTTCAATTTTGACAGATGCTCCTTGGGAAATTCAGGCCCAGCAGGCACGGAAGGAGTCTTCCGTGACCATCATGGTGAAGTCATTTCTTCCTTCTCAGAACACCTTGGTCACAAAGACTCACAGTTCGCAGAGGCCATGGCCCTAATGATGGGAACCAAGAAATTTAACCCTTCTTGGGGCCCACGACTGCACATAGAGGGAGATGTCAAAAATGTTACATCCTAGGCTGCTAGAAAGGCCCCACCTTGGTACCTAGCACACATTTTTTACAAAATTGAGTATACTTGCAGGGGTATAAACGTCTTATGGACGCATATTTGAAGGACGTCCAACAACTTCACAGATTGTCTCGCCAAGGAAGTCGCTAGGAACCAGCCTTCTACACATGTATAGACGCACACAACAGGGAATTCTATATCATTAGCACGTAGGGGAGGGGAGACCTCCTCTTTCTAAATTGTAGTCTTCTAACTTGTAACGGGCAGATTATATAAGCCCCTATCTTTTGCCTCACTGGTGATGTTAGAGCTAGTCTTCTAGAACATGTCACTCCCTAGTGACCAATTTTTGGTTGAGAGACCCGGTCTGTGGGTTAACTCGACCCTTACTCTTGTAAAAACTCTTACTATTATAATATTTACCGTTAACATTGACACACACACAAAAAAAAAAAACCCATAAAATACTTCAAATAGTGCACTTAGATAAACTATGATAAGATAATACTTAACCACTTCGCATAAAAAATGATGAATACAAGAACTTGCATAGAAAATGTAAGGACACTATATATTTAATTGATATATATAATATACCTCTCTAAGTTTCCCAGCAATGTCTTCAAGAAATCCCATATCAGGATGAACAACAATCATCTCCCTGCAGCCAAAAAAACAAAAGAAATGCAAGCTATAAAATTGCCCAGGAAAAAGAGTTCCCAGCTGCAAAGAATGTAATAGTGAGACTTACTTCAGGGGTGTTTTCAGAGGCTGCTTGTGGCGTTCCCTTATGTTACGGGCTAGATCAATAACAGTCATCATCCTTGTCACACTTAGTTCAATGCGTTCCTCAATCTACAGTAACATTAGCAAAATACAAATTTTGTATTCAAAGGATAGACCCAATTATCTCACTATATAGATGTCATAAACAGTTCAGTTCAACAATGCCCATAAAAGACAAAAATAGAGGTTGATAACACAAAACAGTACCTGTCCTCCAGCTTTAGGCAAACTACAATGATGAATGCTTTCCTCAGATTCACTGCTAACTCTGCGCAAATTCTGATAAAGAACTTCCGTGAAGAAGGGAGTGAATGGAGCCATTACCTTGCATGTGGTCAAAAGCACCTATAAAAGCCAACTAAAATGTTAATTGCACGTAATTGAAAGTTAGCCAACTTTAGAAGATAAAACCCTCAATAAGAGTCTTCAGGTTACACAGTGACCATCGTAGAAATCAACATGCATGAAATTGCATATTAATGAAAGTTTGTTACAATGTTTACTATGAAACTGTCAGCAATTGATACAAAACAACACTTGATACTGAACAAGTTGTTGCTGAAGATGTAAATATTGTAAAGAAATGAAGAAATTTACAAAAATAATGACCATAATGAGCATAAGCATTGTAGGCATCGCAATGTTAATTTTAAAATGCCCCTGCATGTACAAAGCTACTTTTTTTTTTTTGTTATAAAAAGAAACAGCAAGAGAAAGTATTCATCAAGAAAATTCCCTGAACCATTATGAGTGGACATATGGTAGGGCAATCCTTCTTAAAAACAAATGCCACAAAACATTACCCCTGGTCACCAAAGAACAACATAAATGCCAATGAACAAGGAAAGCATTAATCAGGCTATGCCGATCACTTGGCATAGACGTGGAAGCATGCAGACTACTAAAAGTATAGTTGGTGACTACAGTCACAATCGTTTAACAAAATATCAATTACCCCAAAAAACAAGAAAATTCATATAATCATATATCCAATGATTATGGTTATGGATAGCGATCCCGGTTAAATAGGACAGAGATCCCATGCTCAATGGGATTTAGACCCATATATTTAGGTGCAAGCTCCCAAGGAGGATCAGCTCTTACAGCACAGAACCATGTTCCTGGAATGGGACCATCCCCTAGTGAAGGCGCCCCCCATTTATGGGAGAAAACCAAGGTTACGGATTTGGTTAAATAGATTGGACAGCTAGGTTAAGAGTTAAAGTCCACCTAGGAACTGGAACCAATGTGTTTAGAATTCCGGATTTTGTTAGCACTAGAATGATGGAGCAGTTAGGGTTTGACTACTGGGGGACTTGGCGATTCGAATTGGATTAGGACTCGAAGGAATGAGAAATTAGAATGGAAATAGGATTGGTATTAGATTTGGAAAGGACTCTTACTGTGGGATAAGAGCAGAAGGGGGACTAGGCGTATTTTTTTTTTTAAAGAATGTAACCTTAAAAATGATAACAGTTGCACACTTATTTGTTGAGATAGGAATGAGAACAAGATCTGGAGAAAGGCATCATTAATTTTCAGAACCGCCGTAGTAGAGAAGTACCATGGGAGTGCCCCTATACGAAATATGTTTTTTGATACTGAAATTTATTTTAAGAAAAAACTAAATTAGACTTGGAAAAACTCAGTAAAATGGTTTTGATTCTCAAATTCTCTTTCAAGTTTCCAACAGAATAGGAATGAATACAGAATGTGTTCCTGCTCTCAAACAATGGAACCATGTTCCAAGAGTGGGAGCACCACCTAAGATGCAAGCTCCCAGCAACAACGGCTGTAGGATTTCATATGAACGGGTTGTCGTTAAGGATTAGAAGGCAAAAGGTATGGTTGGGAAGAAAGAAGTGCACCTGAATTAAGAGGTTAATGGGCATGAAAGGTTGCTGGTTTGGCAGGCTCAGCTAAAGAGGATGGTAAGAAGTGGATAGTATAAGGCAGTTAGGTGTTATAAAAAGAGCTATGTTGTTCGTATTGCATTCTCAACAGTATATGGGTGAAAAGCATTGGTTTTAGAGGAGTTCAGATGCAGAGGAAGTGAGTTATCTGATATAGAAGAAAGAGGAATGGTAGGACAGAATGAAGGTGGCGTGAGACAAAGGGGTTGAAGGGATCATAGGGTGGAATGAACAGAATTAGTGATGGCTGCAGAAAAGAGGGAAGGAGGCCCTAATTTACTAGAAGGAATTACTCCAACCAAGAGTTAAGGTTGTGGAATCACACTAAAAAAAAAGGATTAGAGGAATCACTCCTCTCAAGATGCTTCTAACCAGCAATTCAAAAAAAAAAAACCTTCTCAAATAAATATTGTAGGTCATAGGCCTAAACAGTGTATTTACATAACTTCAAAACCAGGAATCCTAAAACACTTGGGCTTGGGCAATCTAATGACTTGACAAATCCTAGACAAGAATTGGAAGCTTATCTAAAGACAACCTAAGCAATACGGGAAATAAAGAAGCAATCCTAAACTGATTACAAAGCCAGCACTTTCAATACATAAAGAACGTACTCCAGTCTCAGAAACCAAAATAAAAGAAAACCTAACCCTGATCAAGATGAAATAATCCCCCGCCCCAACCCTAGCAACGCTCTCTCCCGTTCTCTCACTTAAGCAATATAGGCAATCCTAAACTAAGTACACCCCCTTCCTCTCCTAAACTGGCTACATCTCCCCCAGCCTCCCTCCCCCCTGCACTCCCTCTCTCACACACAAAATCCAAACTATTTGGGAAAACCATTCACAATCACATGCTAACTAATTATAAATCTGTATAAACAAGCTCTAGAATTGTTTTACAGAAGAATGTTGAACAAAAAAAACAGATTAGAAAGTGATTAGAATGCAAACTATTCTAGGAGATGTGAGTTACTTCAAGTGGAAGGCTCAAAAAGGGGTAGGCCCAAAAGGATATAGTTTGAAATAGTGAGAAAAGATATGACGACTTATGGCTTCATTGAGGGTATGGCCCTTAATAGTGCCGAATGGCGGATCAAGATTCGTGTAGCCGACCCCAATTAGTTGGGGAAAAGCTTTGACGATGATGAGATTGCAAACTATTCAATACAGAAATATAATATATCATAATATCAATGAATTTTATCAGTCCAATACTCTATGGAATATTTTATTTGAAGTTCATAATAACATATAGGAAGATAAAAAATAAATTCAAATACTCTGGAAGAAAAATTCCATACATGGTACAGAGTTGATAATGCCATTCTGCAGTCCTCTTCTCCAGTGCGGCCTTTTAATCTATTGCGGTTAAAGCGGACATATATATTTGTCAGGTTGTCAATAAATTTGAGGAGGTAGGGAACAACCTGTTAAATGGACACGAGTCTTGAGATTTCAAAACCCATCATCTCCATATTCCATCAAAATTAGAAATTGCTAATGACTTAGGAGGCATCCTCTCCCAGAAAAAAAATACTATCTTACAGTGTACAAACGATATGCATCCATTTCTTGCCGAACAAAGGAAACAAGACTCCCAGTTGCTGAGTTGATCCACTGATCAAGTACATTCGATGACATCTGAAGAGTAGCTTGATCAAAGGGTGCAAATGGTGCAAGACCTTCAATCTCAAGCCTCTTCGCATTCTGAACAAGAAACCTATATGCATTGTACCATGGAAGGAAGACATCTTTTACCTGGAGGACATTGCGTGGAAATTCATATAGCCAAGAATGAAAAGTAGCATCACAAAACAAGCATAATCTAAATACAGAGGCTTAGTCCTCTCAAACTGTATTTGACATTCAAACTTCCATGGAAAAGATACTCACAACACCATATACTCCATCCTTCTTGAATCGCAAAGGTTCTGCACGCACAACTGGTGAATTGATGAGGTATAGTCTTAAGGCATCCTGTCAATGCAGAAAAGACAAAGTATGAAGACCAGAGAGAAACATGCACATTTAATGTCTTTATAACAAAATAAACAAAAATCACCACATGCCCAAAGAAAATTAAGACAACATAAAGCCCAATTCTACAGAGAAGAAAAGAATCAGCCTTTATCACATATTAAATATGTAGGATTAAACTGCCTTCACGGGATATAGTGTCTTTTTTTGGGTATTGAACAAGAGTTATCCTACAATTATTCACATCATAAGTGTATGTATTTACCCATTTAAACATGTAATCATGCATAACCATGTAGACACAACGACCAGCACACGTCATGATTAAATGTCGATAAATAAATAAAAGATCGCAGGTGGATGCCCGCACAGGAAACACAATGAGATGGAAATGCATATGCACGCATGCATGTATAACTTCAAATTTTTAATCAACAATTGTGTCAATGCATATGGAGATAAACAAATCCACACAAAATAGAGACTGAAGGAGGGAGGGAGAGACAACTTGATGGACTACTTTCATTGGAAAATAATTAGTTAATCACCACATGGAGCACCATATCCCAGATTTGCACCCCATAGCTAAACTATCTAAAAATAATAATTACCATATAAAGGCATTGATATTGCAGTGTTCAAAGTAGCACAATTTCGAAATCATTTTAAGCAACCATAAAAGTTCAAAATAAACTTAGTCTTAACAAAGCCATCTTACAAACCATATGAATATCTAGAGAAGCCAATCACATATAAAGAAGCACACCTTTTTTATCGGTATGTAGAACAAAGCATTAATTAAAGCAATGCAATCAGAACTTACAGCCCCATAATCATCAATAACTTCCATAGGGGAAGGGTAATTTTTCAATCTTTTGCTCATCTTCTTTCCATCTCCAGCTAAAACAAGGCCATTGCATATAAGGTTACGGAAGGCAGGCTTTCCAAATAAGGCCGTTGACAGAACCATCATAGTGTAAAACCTACAAGGACACCATAATGAAAAACAATAGACAAGTTAAATGTAAGATCATATCAGTTAAAATAAAATTTTGTCTAATGCATTGATGTGACTAGGATTCTGAAGACCCGCCAATCCAAAACTCATAACAAGAACACAGGCACAAGTCACTCAAAGTTTGAATCATGTCAATAAACGCAGTTAACAATGTTAACTTCCAATCACGCAACTAACGTAACAGAATCCGTCTTGTAATGTGTGACAGAATAGTCAGACCAGCAATCATTGAAAAAGAACTTAAATTTTCAGCCAGCGAATAAAAACTCATTTCCAGTAGGTAGAACTCACCAGAGTCAACTGGACTCACTAGGTTGGAAGCCCTACGTATGAAAAACTTGAAGTTTATTGGTGTGTCATATTATACACAATTTTATATTTTAATTGGACAACTACATAGAGTTCCCAAAGTGGTAGCATTGTGGCATGCCTAATGTGATCAGATGGGTAAGATACACATAAACGACATTCTATTTTTCTCTATTCCTCACACAACATGTGATGAGATGGGTAAGATTCATGTATTTTTCTATTTTGCTCTGTCCAATAGAGTATAACCAATCTTACAATGGTTCAATAGAACTCTCCCTTCAGTTTCATTGGTATATGATGATCACATAAAACTCCACAAGCACATCTCTACTTCGTCTTTCTCTACTTCCTCAATCTCTCTATTCTCATAGAATATCGACTCAAGATATCAAAAGCAATATATTTCAGGTACTTCTTGGCCATCAATCTTAACTTGTATTTCATATATTTTGTCTTAGTCCAGCTAATTTTAAAATCTTTAGATTCTAGAGCATCCCTCTAAAGTTCGAACTTTGCATTGACATTGTCTCTAGTCTCATCAATCAAAACTGTGCGATCCACAAAGAACACATAAAGGTACCTCACCCTACAGATCCCTAATTAATTTGTCTATAACCAAAATAAAGAGATATAGGCTCAATGTTAACCTCTGATGCAGGTCAACTATTGCTGAAAACTCAACTGTCTGTCCACTAGTTAGTGCTTCCTCGTATATATCACTCACCATGTCAATATATTGAAAGGTGGACTATGTGACCGGGCAAGTCAATACCGATTAAAAAAAAAATTATCTTTTTCTTATGGTATGGCCACCCAAATCACTCACAAGTGTCGAAATACAATATAAACCAAATAAAATTGCCAAGAATTCTCACTTGCTTTCCATTAAAACAAAATGTATATAAAATATGCATTGGAATAAAGTAAGCAAAAAACAAGAAGATATTGCATACCTTGCCTCAGGTTACCCCCAAGGACATCGTACACCCCACACCGAGTCTCCTCCACCAATGGTACATGGGATCTTGGTTCAAGATCTCATCTTAAAACTTGGGAAGCCTAGGCAAAACCAGCAAAGAGCATAACATGGGATATCCTCAACCAAGGCTCAACACATGAGCATAAGACAAAGACCTAGGGCTAGGCTATGTGCCTTGGGTGTGCCACCCCTTAGGGTCTGCTTTCTTTCTTAAAGCCTAATCTTAGAGAGAGAAGAAGAGAGAAGTTTAGTTATGGGTGTGCCACCCCCTTGAGGCTCAGAGATAGAGAGAGAGAATTAGGGTGTAGAGAATCGAACCCCCCCCCCCCCCCCCTAAGCTAATTTTTATAGAATAAAGGCTAGGGTTTCTAAGGTTAGAGTTTTACCATCATTATGAGATTTAATCTTGACCTTTGATCTTCGAGATTTGTGGGATGAAGAGATATCATCCATTCATTTCTTAGATCAGCCATCATGATTAAAGGAATAAAGTGGAACCACTATCTCTCAGTTTCCATAACTTCATTCCATCAAATATTGTGTAGAGAAAGTATATTTCTATCTATTTATTTTCTAACACTTTCCCTTTTTGAAAACAATCAAAATGTCTACATAAAAGATTTCCTAAAAGTTTCAAGCCAACACATGGCTTAATTGCCATATTTCAATTTAGAAAAGTATGGAGGAGGTGGGGCGTAGGACCTATAGGGTGACCACGTGGACCCCATGCCCACTCATAGGGTGACCACGTGGGCCCCATACCTCATATATTGGTGGGCCCAATGGGCCCCCAATGTCTTAAACATTATTTTCAAAAAATAAAATAATTTCATAAAACCTTTAAATATTTTACTTTCCTTTGATTAAAATAAATCCAGAAAATTAATTTTTTTCTTATTCAAAAATTATTTTTCAATAAAATAAAATACCTAGAGAGGTCTAAAAATTCATTTTAATTATCTTTAAAAATATTTAAAAAAATAGACTAAGGACTCCATCCTCTCTAGAGATCGTATTTCACTACACCTTCTCAAACTGGGCCAATAGTTCCCATAACCCACATCCCTTCGCAGGGGTTCATGATTGGACTATCAAAGTCAGCCAATAAATGAAGGAGATACGATCCTAATTCATAGATTGGGGACAAGGTCGATGAAAGTGGAGTCCATCCGCTTATGAAGTACCCCATAGCACTCTAAGAAAAAAAAAAAAACCATGATATATTGGGCAAGGGTATCCCAAAACTCGTGAGATAGGGCAATGCAGAAGCCATTGGGTCCAAATGCTTTGTCATGACCTGGATAGGCCAATTTTGTTTGGATTTCCTCCATTGAAATTGCTCAAGTCAAGAAGCCTGCTCACCCATGATATAGATATAAACTGAAGGTTCATTCAGGACTTCAACCCAGGTTGGGAGGAGAACAAGGTCTGAATGAACCCAATGACAACCCTTGGTATTTCTGCTAGTGCTTCCATTGGACAATCCTCATGTATGATTTGGGCAATAAAATTTGCTCCTCCTGCAATGGCTACCTTATGAAAGAAAGTCATGTTTGTATCACCCTCTTTCAACTATTTAAATTGGGATCTTTGAGACCAGATAAGTCCTCCTTTTCCAAGATTTTTGGAATTCGCACAGCCACAATTCGTATAGTCCTTTCATCCTGAGATAGATGGCGGATTTCCTCAGATAGGTCAAAGTGTTCAATTTCTCTCATGGTCTCATTTTCGCCTCTAAAATTACCAAGATGGTGGTGACTCCAATATTTCAAGCAACATTTTAGTAATTGAATTTTTTTGGAGAACTTAAAGGTAGCCTACCCAAAGAACAAGAAGGAGGACCACTAAAGAAGAATCAACCAATTAAGTTCAGCCTCCTCTGGCCAAGTCAGCTCACATCGAAAGGGCTTAGGTCCTTTAAAGCCATGCGCGTATGTAGAAGCACGGAGCAATAGGGTTCAAAGCTTGGTTCGATCATGTGAAACAAGGTTGTTAGAATTGGACTAGACCGGCTGGTTCACACAGCAGACCGGTACCCTTCTCAATCTAGTCAGGGGGCCTGAAGCGCTTGGTATTGCAAACCAATCGTGGTCCAGTGGACTGGCCTGCCTAATTAGACCGATGCCCACACTGGATCGAACACAAAATTGTGTGTAAGAGGCTCCAAAGAGCAGCATCTCATCAAACCATTTTGAAAAATGAACTCTAGGATTCCAAACAGACTCATGGTGATATGTGCATAGGCGTTTTTCTTGGGTGTCCACCTTGTGACATTGAAATCTCCCCCTATGCTCCAAGGGAGGATTGCAAGGCAAAGACGGCATCTAACTATGACTAGAACTCTTCCCTAAGGTTTAGTCAATTAGGGTATGTTCCCACCATAAGCCATGTGTTCCACATTTTCATGTTGTGAATTTCTCAAAAACAATAAGGTAGGGGATGACCCATATGCCCTAGAAGGTCCTTGAGCAGAAAGAGTCTCCCCGTCATAGGTCGGTGGTCCTAGACCATGTAGACAAGTGGGAGACTTGGATGGTAGGACTTCCTCTAGATCACCGACAAGAAATCAAGGCAAAGAAGTCACGCACTTCTACATTTTTACATGGCCCACCGAGACCATACCAAGATCTTCATATCATTCATTAGTGGATGGGGTGAAGAGGGACGACATATGAACCAGCATCTCGACAACTAGGTAGGGAGAGCTTGGTGTGTGTGGATTCCTTGAGGAACTCCAGCTTTCCCATAGGAGATGTTTGTGTGCAAACCTTTCAACTCTAGGGGTCTGTCTGACAACTGGAAGCTGGTGTTATCTAGAACTTGGAAGTTCTCTCCCTGGGAATCTGGATAATCTGGCTCCTAATATTAGAAAGCACTGTGTTTGGTAACTTGTCAGGAATTTAGACGGAGCCTGAAATCCTGTGTTTGGTACCACCTAGAAGTTATCAAACCTGAAGACCTACTAATTATTAACGCATACATGAATCAAACTAAAGAATGTAAGAAAATTCAAACATAAAAACCATCAAAAAGGAATAAAATTTGCTAGATAAAATTAAATACAACCATCACATATATCCGATATAGATAATATGAAAGAGAGAAAATATGTACAAGAAATTACAAATATCACTAACAATCAAAGAGAAACCACAAAGCCGAGCTTACAAAAACCCAACACACCATTAAAGGGTCCTACAGTTTGCTGGTTTATGCAACTTTTAACAGATTTTTCATGTTCAATAATTAAAATTGGGCATCTTGTATCCTTGCTTTATGCACTTTACAAGAAATAAACACAACAAAACGGTAATGAGATGGTTCGTGGGATATTCACACAACGATAAAACCAAGTAAATCAGAAGAATAGAGTGAACATTAATAACAAAAGGCAACAATAAACAGATTGCAGTAAATCAAAAGAAACAGTGCAAATATTGATAGTAAAGCCAACAATTAACAGATTGCAATATGTAACTTCCACCACAAAATAAGGGTGATGATGCTATTAACCTAGATTTACATATAAAATTGCGGATTAGGCAAGAACAATAACACTTAGCCGAATGTGACTTCCTCTACAAAATCATAGAATCCAAATCATGAGAAACTTAATTGCATATCACAAATAGGAATAAAAACTAGACCTCAAAGATGTTAAAAAAAACAATTGATATATGAAGTAATATTTTGAAAATTGAAACACAATCGTCGAACTCACATCCATAGACTTCAAACAAGAGAGAGAGAGAAAGATTGACCTAAATTTTGCTGAGAGAAAGACGTAAACTAGACAAAAGGAGCAAGAGAAATGATAACAAAGCTTCGCAAAATTGTAGAAATACATCATCAAGCTTGAGATTCATATCTGATGTGCTACAAAACTCTCAAATCAACGCTTATTTTTCTGTGAGATCAAAGATGATGAAGAAAGGGAGGAGAGGTGAACAAACGTTGGCTTGGGCATATCGTTTTTGGGGCTTAGGTTGAAGTTGGAGAGGCAAGAGAGGGAAAACAAAATAAATAGAAGGGTGAAAATGGAGAGGCAAGAGAGAGAACAAAAAAAATAGGAGAGGTCGCTTGGGCGCAAAGTAATGGGAAAAAAAATTTCCCGCGGCGTGTGATCCGCTCTCTTGAAGCTTCACTCTTGATGGGAGGAATGGTAGGGCCAAATCCTCATTTTGGAGGTTGACGCACTTCTCACATGTTAAATACTCAACCGAACTTAGAACCACAGGAGGATTGAGTTGGTATTTGGGATGTCTTGTGATTAAAGTTCCAATTCTCAAACGTGCCCTAAACAAGCCTTGCCTTTTCTTGATTCTTCTTAGTTTCGTCTATGAGGACTTCATTCATGACTTCAAATTCAAAATCCACTGCCACCAAAAGATTGTCAATGCTTTTCCCGACTAATCCACGTACGATCCTCTCGATTTCCAACAAGTCATCAAGATACAAGGACTCGGTCTCTGAGTAATCATTCGTCAATTGTGTTTCTTGGTCACTACTCCATGGGCATGAATTTAAATGGCAAATGCCAAAGTTAAACAAACTTAGGTGGTGGGGGAGATAGAATAGGGAGAAGCAGAGAAAGAGGGGCTAGAATCGAGGAAGATATTTAGGATTTGAGGGGAACAAAAGAAGAAATCAGGGAATGTTTTTGGGGGATAGATGATGGGAATAGAGGGATTGGGGGGTAGAGAGAGAAGACATGGCATAAAGGGGAATGAAGACTGAATTGAGAAGCGGTTCCCTTTCTGTTAATGGTGGGGAAGTCAAATGAGACATCGTAGATGGATTATCCAAGTATAACTCTCTAAATAAGGGGGGACCAAGAGAGGACTCAATGGCAAATCAAAGAGGTATTGTACTTGAAAGGGGGGCAAGAGCGGCTACCTTTTTTCTCTTTTTCCTTTTTGGGGTTTTTTATTGAGGGGTGTGGGTGGGGTGGGGGAGGGGGAGGGGGAGGGTAGGCATTGTAAAGATGTGGAGGAGAGGAGGGAATGAGAAATAGGGAAGAGAAGGAGGGGGAGAGTGGGGAGGAGGGATGTGCAGGAAAGGGGGAATGGGAAAGGAAGTGACAAACATGGGGAGAGAGGAGGATAGAGAGAGTGAGGGGGAGAAAGATGAGCAGGAGAGAGAGGGTGAGAGAGACATTAATTAGAGAGAGGGTCAGAGAGACGCCAGACAGAGAGAAAAGGGGCCCCAAGACACTAAGGAAGGCACTTTGTCCCGTCAAGATAGGACATAATCGCGGAGAGGTTCAAATGGATGCCTTGGATATTATCTGAATAGCTAGCAGATCAGGTAGTGGAGGCTCTACCTCCAAATAAATCTAGGATAAGGAACAGTGAAAAAATTACATGGCACTCTATAGTCTGTTCAATCTATTTATAAGAATCTTATGATGCCTTCTGGCAGGTGCTGGATACCTACAATCGAAGTAGTGATGAGAGTAACATGAACGATGGAGCAGCAATCCCTTCGTTACTTCATGTTTGTGGGAGGGGTAGGGTTAAGAGATGTGAGCTTGGGACGCGTCGCCCTTTTACTATGGCTTGTGGCACGGAACCCCTCTTTATTTATTCTAGAGATATGTGAGATGAGAGAGAAGGAGAGAGGAGAGAGAGAGTGATGTGCCACTCCAGGAGAGAAGAGAGAGAGAGGGGTCTAGGGTTTACCATCTTTATGGATAATTCATCTCGACCGTCAATCTAAGGAGACCTGTGGGTTGAAGAGATCTTAGCCACGAATTCCCTAGATCAGCCATCATGATTAAAAAGATGGTACTAGAACCATTATCTCTTAATTTCCTTAACCCATTCCCATCGATATTGGATTTATAAAAAGTAAAGTATGTACGTCATAAAATCACAAGTTATAGAACAACTTACTAAAAAATCAGCCCCATCAATCCATTCTCTCTCTCAATCACATTATTTCTAAAGTACTTGATTTCCCTTAAAGTAACTTGGTCAACAAGTCAACTTGACCAAGAGAGATAGAGAGCAATTAGGAGGTGTATCGTGCCACCTGTGGTGGGCCCCCACACTCTCCAATGAATTTTTAAATGGTAAAAGGAATCTTTAAAATCCATTTAATATTTTTAAAATTATTATGTACTTATATAATCCTTAAAAAATCAAGTTTAGCACTCTAAAAATTACTTTTGATAAAAAAAATATACATAGCATTTTAGAAATTCATTTTAACACTCCATAATTCTAATGAAATATATTTAAATAAAATTTGATGGGAGTTGGATGAAATGGGTCAAGCTTTATACAAGGATATTGAGGCACTCCATCTATATTGTGAACTACTACCATCTACCCAAACAGATCTAGCAAAAACCCATGACTCACATCCTATGGCAGCGGTTCATGATTAGCCCATCAAAGTCAGCCAATAAATGAAGAAAACATGATCCTAGTCCAAGGATTACAAGTTTCTCCATAAGGCCAAGTCCAGGTCCCACAGGACCTTCGCAAACTATCACAGTGTTGCATGGAAAACATCTCTTATGCACATGTACACAACATACCCCAACGGGTTGCTTCCCAAGACGGCTATCTAGTGTATATGTCGTGCGATGGCAATGATGAAAATTTTGGCCCTTGTTCCCTCAATAAACCAACCACATATAGGGGTCACAGAGCCCCCTGGCCCACCACCATAGGCAACTATCTGACCTCATCAAGGGATGACCGTACAAACCCTCCACAGTTGTATTATATGCCCAGGGCTAGGGGTTTTAGACATCACCATGGGCCTAAACCGTCAAACCTAGCTCGTCGAAACCCAGGTGAGTCACAGCATCAGAACTGCCTCTTTTGTCCCTCTAGACCTCACTCTCAGTGGAGTTTATCATCCATTACATAGAAGTTTATTTATATGCCATTTAAATGGCCAATAACCCCAACAAAGGGCACTCCTCTATAATAGACCGGGTCGCATTACGGTTTGAAGCTTGGAAGACTTACCAATGCTCACACGCGGGTTGAAAGAAAGTCCTATGTTGCTAGCTGATGTTGTGCACATAGATCCATCCCCACCATTTATCGAATCAACAGTAGTGGTTAAAGTGGGCTTGGAAGTAGACGCATTTAAGCCACATATTAAGTCTTTAAAGAAGTGGGTTTGGAATGGAGGAAGAAGAATGAAGTGGTGAGTGGTAATCCTCTCAAATTTTCAACTTGAGGAAGGTTTGGAACTTATACAGTTGGTGACGCATTTATTCAATGATTTGGCTACCAGAACGTTGGGCAGATTTCCTTTTTTTAAGAAAATGTGACTATATGTTAGAATACAATTTACATTTTACAAACACCACGTGGTGTGGGTGATGGCCTCCCACATTTGCAGCGCTCAAAACAGTACAAATAAAGCTAGAACAAAGGAAAGACATTTAATATCCCTTGAGCTACAAAAGGAGGTTGATAGTTTATGGTTAGAGTTGTGGGTAGAAAACAGATAATGGTTTATTGTTAGAGTTGTGGGTAGAAAACAGATGATGGTTTATTGTTAGAGTTGTGGGTAGAAAACAGAGAGGGGTCAGGGAGTACAGATCAGAATAAGAGAAAAGGTGGGTGAAAGAGAAAATGAGAGAGAAGGAAGGTGGGAGAGAGAAGACGAGGAAGAGAGGAGAGATGAGAGAGGGGAGAGCGAGTAGGGGAAAGAGAAGTAGCTACCCATATGTCAAAACTCTACAACACAAGAAGAGGGAGATTCTCTGGGACAAGGAGGAGGTAAAGTATCCAAAAACAAAAAACCACCTTTCAGGGGTTCGGAGTCAAAAGAAATGGCCATCTAAAGGAAGGAGGGGGGGGAAGAAAGAGGGTAAAGAGCCTCAAAAAAAAGAAGATAGGGGGGGGGGGGGACGGAACGAGAGACTCTAAGGATGATGTCATCAGAGTACTATGAATAAGGGTTAGGAGAGGAGGGGCTTACCAA
>NW_006499912.1:2854255-2873614 GCF_000471905.2 Amborella trichopoda | reverse complement strand
GGGGGGGGGGGCCGAACTGAAAGGACTCTAAGGATGATGTCATCAGAGTACTATGAATAAGGGTTAGGAGAGGAGGGGCTTCCAAAATTCACCAATCACAGTACAAAGAGTGGAGCAGCAAACTTGCAAGGATGTATATCTATATAGTTCTCTTTTTTTCTCCCTCTTTATATTTATTTATATATATATATAGATAGATATGTATACACATTTATTTATTTTTTCCTTCTACTTCTTCCTTTTCCTTCCTTTTTCTTGTTCTTATGTCTATTTTCTTATTTTTTCAACGCCCCCTCCCCCCTTCTCACCCTCCCCCCCCACGAAAGGAAAAAAAATCCTCTTGTGAGTGAGTTAGGCTGCTCACACACAAGAAGAGAAAGGCCTTGGCTCGATTTCATCTGCTTGATTTGAAGATGAAGGGTGAAGATTACATTTCAACTTCACTCCCACACTCTCCATCAATCTCTGCATGGTGTCGTGAAGATGTGCCCTATCTGTGGTATTTATAGAACGTAAGGGTGTTCAGGAAAGTTTAGGTGTGACGTCAATAGGCGATAAGATGAGAGAGAGTAAACTTAAGTGAGCTGGTCATGTGTGGCATTGACCCAGTAGAGCACCTGTTAGGAGGTGCGAGTTAGTTCAAGTGGAAGACTGCAAAGGGGAAAGGGTAGACCCAAAAGGACGTGGTTGGAAGTAGTCCAAAAAGATATGGGGACTTATGGACTCACTGACGGTATGGCCTTAAATAGAGCAAAATGGCAGACCAGGATTCATGTAGCCGACCCCAATTAATTGGAAAAAGGCTATGATGATGATGATGAAGGGGTGTTCAATGGAGGTCCTCCTGGTTAGCTGGGATGTGTGTTTGCTTACTTGTCCAGCCTTATTCATGACGCCTATTGGTATAGGGGCATGATGTTTGGCTCAAGTAGCATGAGGTCTATTCTGGCTGTCCAACAGTACAACCTTCGTCCCCCTAAATCTTTCCAAATGGGTTTCATCCTGGGCACCATTTGCCAACCGTCGTGACTATGTAAGCTATCCTTGTTGGGGTCATTACCTAGGGCAGGTGTATTATCATAGATCATCATTTTGTGCTCCTTCATGTGCTCCCCACAATGGTGCCAAGGCATACTCCAACATGGTTTCAGGCCCGTTCATGTCTGGGTCTGTCCATCTCGCCTGTTGGTACAAGGACATGATGTTTGCCTCAGGTCCAGTAATAGCCTCCACTAGCATGAAGTATGTTCTAGCTGTCCGGTAGTTCACCCTTCCTACGCTTATCTTTAGAATTGAGTTTCCTCCTAGGCACCATTTGCCAACCGTTGTATCTATGTAAGCTATCCCTGTTGTGGTCATTACCTAGGACAGGCCTAGTGCTATAGATCATCATTGTGTGCTCCTTTATGTGCTCCCTACGATGGTCTCGTGGCATACTCCAGCGTGGTTTCACGCCTGTTCTAGCAGGTTCTTCAACCATAATCCTTACAGAGAAGAGAATCCACATACTCTTGTGAGTTCACTCTCAACAACCTGCCACATCGATCGCCAATGCATGAGGACTATTATGTGCCATGAATTTATGAAGATCGCTTGGACCTAGATCCAGAGTCACTTTTTCTTGATTATGCCAGCCAGAGGATTCCAATGATTGAGTTTTAAGGTGTCCCCTTTGAATTCAGTTGTACAGCTTTGCAAACCATCCCTCAACAAAGCTTGGGTTGGGAATGAGAAGAGCCACTCAACCCCTTCTAAGTGTCTGCATACAAGTAGGTATGTCTTCCACAACTTTTTGCCCCACTACGTAATTTCTCACAGATCATGTCTAGGGGGATTCGAACTTGCCCAGCAGGGGGACTTGGTAGAGGGCTCTTTCTTTTGAAGTACTTCTTTCCAAATTGATGTACCTGGGGATATGAGATGAAAAAACCTTTTTGATTCAGGTGGCTGAGCTCAAGGTTAAGCACTAGGGGGTGATTGTCGTGTGATACCTCTCTCAGGTATGGTTAGGAGATTGAGTAGCTCTGGCTTGGGTTAGGCTTTGAGTTCTTCCAGGCAACTGGATGGGGGTGTCAACCAAGATGGCGATGGTTTTGGCATAAAGAGGTAAGGGGAAACGGGCAAGTGGGTTGGTGGTTATAACTAAAGGATTTTTTCAAACTTAATTGTTTTCATTAGTAAATAGTTGAGTAAGCAGCGTAGAGGTTGGAAAGACACCACCCTCTCTCCAGTGAATTGATTGTTATGTTCTACAGGCTCGATCAATAGATTTTGTTCCTGTGAACTTGCAGAAGAGCAGTGCTATTGGCATGTACATGCTATTCTAATGGACATTTTCCTTCAAGCCAATGTGATGACACATGGCTTTGTGCCAAAATCTATTTGAATTTTTATACATTCCAATCAAGCTCAGTATAAGAGCTACTATGCGTGTACAAAATTGATCTTAGGAGAGCAGCATGTCATGGACCTAGTGAAGCCCCGTGCTTCAACTATGCGGCACTCGTACCTCAGTCCGTCGAGGACGAGTCAGCCTTTCCAACCATGAGCACAAGTATGTACCAACCAAACGCGATAGGATAGCCACCACTAGTGCGCATCACCCACACAGTAGCAAAACCAACACGCACACACAATAGGCACTGACATAGGAGAGGGGGACACACGTGAATTGAATAAGAAGAGGCTTTATTCCACAAGAATGCTCAAATACTTACAAGCTTCTGAGGTGCTTTACAAATGAGGGGTCCTCCCCCTTTTATAGGCACTAGGCCTTATACCCAACGGTTAGGATTGATACACGTCCCAGATCCAATGGCTAGGAACCTTCTAGCCCATACAACTTCTAGACAATTCCATCCAGCCCAGCCCTTAGGATAGATCTAGAAACCTCTAGATCCTCCATGATCGCACTAGAGTTCTCTAGAATGTTCCGTATCCAAGTGATAAAACAAAATGGGTGTATAGTACCTAACGTACAACACGTCGATGGAGCAATGCATGGCATTCTTTTGGGGTGTAAGAAGCAGCATAAATAGCCACGGGAAATATGATGCAAAGTTAACCCATACACTTTCATAAGCAGTAATGTACAAGAGGAAAACTGAACCTCGAGAACATTTGCATATTTCAGAGTAATAAACATCTCTGAGAGATAATCATAACATGACACAAAACATTCAAGCCAAATTTTAATATTTATGGCCAACTACAACAAATTTGCGTACTGTTTGAAACATGTACCAAATAATTAAGTAAAATCCAGCTTCATTTAGATGTTCATAATCGAAATCAGTTCCATGCCAGCAATAAAAGCTTCTGATGATGCTATACAAGCCACAAATTTAGAACGTCAATATCATAAAAAAAACAAATTGCATGGACTTGTGTGGCAGCTTTCGCGTTTTGGAGAAAACTTGCTTTACGAATATTGATCATGACCGCAATTATCTACTTAAAAAGAGATACAAGAACAGTGTAATGGGAAATAGAATTTCCAAAGTTGCAAATTTTACACCACACAAATTGGTCATTTCCTCGATTATAATTACAGTTCAAAACAAAAAATTCAGAAATTCGCATTAAAGTCATGTTTGTTATAAACTTCCATCATTTATATGTAGGTTCGGTAAATGAAAGGAATTCACAATGAAGAAAAACTCAAATACTGCATATTTATGTTTCATATCGTAGTGACTGTTATGGGCCCCACGCCCATTAAAGAAACCTGCAATAATTATTATGGGCCTTATGTCCATTATAAAAATGGAGAGTCATTTAACAGTAATGCAATTCTTGCTGTAGCAATCATGTAGCACTCATGCATTTCTTGCTGCAACAGTCTTGCATAAGGCCTATAATAACTATTCCAGGTTTCTTTAATCGGCGTGGGGCCAATAACAGTCACTACACATATAAATGTAACATGATCTGAATCCACTTGAGATGTGCAAGATTAACAAATATTCACACAGACACTAAGAAAATTATAAAAACAACAAAGAAATTACCAAATAGTAAGACACTAAGAAACAATATGAAATAGCATGTACGAAGTTAAAGAGAAGCTTATCTATTTCTCAATACTGAAAAAGGAAAAGTCTTGGAGTAGAAACAGACCATCCACGAGTTTGATCAAGTCCCTCAGCCACAAACTGTCCAGGGAAATTGTTTTCAAAGAGTTCGGCATTCTCGAAAGGATAGTGGATATAACCATAAGGCATGGAACCACTTTCAAACCAGCAATCAAAAACCTGAATATAAGCAGCAGACAATGTCACTTGCAACAACAATAGGTAAGATATTAGGAAGCATGGCAGCAAGAAGAACTTTTGGAACATACATAGAGAGAGCGAGAGAGATTGCATATGTACATAGAGAAAGAGAGAGAGAGATTTCCAGAATAAAAAAGATACAGTATATTCCACAGTCCTGCCGGAACAATACATTAAACAATAAAAGCTGAAAAACATCAATAACTACAGTGTTTCCACTTCATATAACTCACATCATCAACACGTCGAAGAACACCAAATTCTGGGCCACGCTTAGATGGGATAGTTATATGGTCAATATTGTGCCGATGCAGATCAGTTACCTGTAAGCCAGAGTCCAATGCCAGGCCACATTCAAGTAGTATGACAAAAACAAAGGCGTTCAATGGAAAGAAGAAAAAAACAAAAAAAAAATTACACATCAAGGATGGATAGCGCATGTCATGAAGCAGAATTACTTTGTATGACTAAGTAGTCCATGTCTAGGTCAACACATTAACCTGATTGGTGTTGTATAAGATATTGCAAAATTTACCCTCCAATTTTCAATATATAATGAAAAGTAACTATGTATCATGAAAAGTAACTATAATGAAAAGTAACTATGTATCATTTGCAACATCAAGTTCAAAGACAATACAGGAAAATGCAAACAAAAAAAGAACGCAAAAAAGGAAATTCAAATGGCAAACCTTGAGACCAGACAGATCCTCAAGCTTCTTTACAGAATCAATAACCAGTTTTTCTTCCCCATCCTCACTTATCCATATCGGAAGAGGAGTTCCCCAAAATCTACTTCGGCTTATAGCCCAGTCCCTTGCATTTTCAAGCCAATTGTGGAAACGCTTATCCTGTAAACATGAATAGGTGAAGAAAGAAAATCAATAATCATGCGACATAAATAGTGACATAAAAGACTAATCAGATAAGAACACACATAGAATCAGAGAAATAAATGCCTATAAGATTATGCCTGCAAGTCCACAATGCTCAAGGCCATATTCAGTGAGAATCATTTTTCTTTTCTTTACTTTTTCCTTTTTTTTGTGAAAAGAGTGACGATTTCTATTCATAATAAGAAGTCTTGCAAAAAACCCACGAGTTGTGGGTATGGGCAGCCCACAGATCAGGTACTCTTACATGTATTCATAGTAAAACTAAAAAAATCAAAAGGAGTAAAGGAGGGGGAGAGAAAGCAGAGTGGTCTGTGAAAGAAGGGTTTGAGTGAGAGAGAGTAGAAAGGGGCTTTAGGGGAGAGAAGAAAAGGGATGTATAGGAAGAAAAAAGTGATGCAAAAGGAAGGGATTAAGGAAAGAGATGGGAAGAAGGGAGATCTTTAGAGAGAAAAAATGATAGAGAAGAGAGACAAGAAAAGCAGAAGAGGGGGTGGGGAAAGATAGATAGAGAGAGGAAGGTTGGGAGGGGAGAAAGAAGTAGAGAGATGGGTAGAGAGAATTTCAGGTGGGCGCCCACAAGTTGGTGCTCCGCAGGAAGTGCAGATGAAGAGGAGAAGAAAAACAAGAAAAGAGAGATAGGGAGAGAAGAAGAGAGGGAGAGGAAAGAACGAATCATAGAAAGACAGAAGAGGGGGGAAGACGAAGAAAGATGAAAAGCATTAGAGGAAAAAAGGGTTTTTGTCATCATTGCTGCACTTAGACTGAAGTGGACTGGGGACCGTGCTTTGTTAGCATATCTGCTTATGCGTTCTTCTACTGCCAGGTATGTTGGAAGTCGAGTTGCAGTGAACAGCAAAGGAAAGCAACATGGTCAAATATGTGGGCTCGCTGCCTAGGGCGATCACTAGAGTTTGAAGCCCATGTAATGGCATTTCGAGAATCCGCCCCTATGATCAAAGGACTCCTCCATCTAGGATCGAATCTCTTGAGAGCCTCGAGCAACGTGATAGCTCCAGCCTAATGGAAATCTCCATAGTCAATATGAATGGAAAAAAAAAAAGAAGTGCTTCCATTGGAGTCCTTAAAAATTCCCTCGACCCCACTCAAACCAGGGCCTCCTAAGGAGAAACCATCAATGTTGACTCTCTTGGTGCCCCGAGCACGGGTGGTCCAAGAGTTGGAGCGTGAGGTTTTGGTTTTCTTGGACTTCACAACGTCAAGCCAGTTGGTCGCAAAGTCCAACCTTGTGAAACCTTTTAGTAGTTTACAGCTGCTAGCCCAGAAGATACTAGATGACCGTGTTCTCTCTGTTGTTGTTCTCGCAATATTCTTGGCTTTAAGGTAGATTCGAGAATCAAGCTCCTTCCAAATCGACCATAACATAGCTTAGATGGAAGCTCCCCATAGAAATAGACCCGCTAAGGAGAAAGGTGAAGAGAAGCAGGCCGAGAACATAGTACCTATTGTCGATTGTCGGTGGAATGGCCACGAGTAATTTTGTTTTTGATATTGTTAACATTGTATAGATGGAATAGGGATTACAAAGGATGGCAACTACAGGGCAAGACAAAAGTCACCGAGAATGGTGACGACTTGAAGCAACCAGCCAAAGAAAAGAGAAAAAGAAGAAGGGGCTACACGAGCCCTACAGGGAGGATCAAAAAAGGCCAAGAAAAAGAGGAGAGAAAAAGAAAAAAGGAAATAAGTAGCTATAGATCCACTATCCTGTAGGTAGAGAGCAGACGGCTCCCTACTTGGCTAGCTTATCCATGACGTGGCTGGCCTCCCTCCAAATATGCGTCCATGAGACAAGAATACACCTGCAAAGGTGGAGAATCTCGTCAAATAAAGCCCAGAGTCTCCACGGAGGTGTGGAGGTGCTAGACTCCCAAGAAATGACGTTCTGTGAGTCCCAATCTACAATAAGAGAATGACCCCACGATGGGTCGAAGCGTCTAACTCCTTCGAGAAGGGCTCCGGTTTACGCCTCAAAAGAGTCAGCGACCCCTATAGGAAGAGAGTAGGTCGGAAAGGTGATAGCGTCAGAGTTCCTGAAAATCCCTCCAATATTAGCCGGGCCAGGATTTCCTAAGGAAGAACCATCAAAGTTAAGTTTGATGGTGCCCCTCTCGGGTCGAGCGAGATACTCTCTTCAATTTATGGATGAGGATATTGACCCAGCTGGATATAAAGTCGACCGTCGGTATGTGTCTAAAGTGTTCGTTGTTGGTGGCCCAAAAAACGACAAAGCCTTTAATGGAGTCCTTGATATTGTTAAGGGGGGATGCGGCACCCTGGAAGATCATGTTGCTTCGTTCCTTCCAGATGACCCAAAGGATTACAGCTACTGTGGCCTTCCAAAGTAGGGCCCCCGACCTAGGCCAAGGAAGGAAGGATGAAAGTATGAATAGATGCGTGACGCTCTCTGGAGTTACCCATTCCCACTGGAACCAATGAAGAATATGTGCCCAAATAGAAGCTGCGAAGGGGCAATGAATGAACAGATGGTCGATGGTCGATGGTCTCCTCTGCCCCTAGGCACATCCCACATCGGTTCGGTAGAGGGATACCCATCGCCTGGATTTGGTCGATGGTGAGAATCCTGCCCCACAGAGTTAGCCAGTTGAAGAACTTAATTCTTGGGGGGAACAGAGTGTTCCAAGCTTTAGGAATTGAGTAGTGGCAGACTACTATCCTCGAAGAGGATCTAGACAAAGCATGAAATAAGGAATTCACGGAGAAAACCCTCGAGGGAGAAGGTGATCAAAGGATACGATCCTCCCCTCTAGGTAGTGAGGAGGAGGAGGCAATCAGTGATGAGAGCTCCAAGAAAGCCTGCACCTTGGAGTCACAGAGAGGTCGATGGAGGTCAGGATTCCAGACTCTTGGCGAGGAGTCGAGTGGAAGGAGGGATCGAACTGATGCGGATAGTTCTTTGGTTAGGCGAAAAATGCCAGGGAACAAGAAAGATAGATCAGAGCTCCCAATCCAATGATCGAGCCAAATGCGAACCTTGGAGCCATCTCTGGGATAAAAGCGTACAAAGGACTAGAAAAGGGGGAGAGAGTGTAAGACTGATTTCCAAAATCCCGAGGTTCTCTAAAACCTGTGGTCACAAATACATCACGGTGAGGAGGAAAGCCGATATTGATGAGTCACGACATTATGCCACTATTGTCCTCTTTGGGTCGCTAGTCTCCACCACCATTTGCAGCGAAGAGCCAAGTTGGCAAATTTGAGGTTGCGAATACCTAGACCACCCTCGGCTTTTGGGCGGCACACATGCTTCCAAGCCAAAAGATGAAACTTTTTGGTTGGGTCGTCCCTGACCAAAGAAAAGTTCTCATCAGTTGCTCGAGTCGCTGTCGGACTGAGGCCGGCAAGTGAAACAGGGACATTTGGTAGACCGGAATCCCTAATAAGACAGCTTTGATAAGGGTTGTGCAACCTACAAGTGATATAAATCTTCTTTTCCAGGAAGCCAGTTTTCTTTCGACCTTGTCGATTACGTGGCTCCACTGAGCTTTCCTAGGTTTACTGAAGCATAATGGTAGCCCCAAGTAACTGGAAGGGAGGGACTCCGTGCCGCAACCCCAATAGTCGGCAAGGGTTTGAAGAGTTGTCGGCTTAACATACTGCCCCATCATCTTGGATTTGTGAAGGTTGACTTTGAACCCAATGGCAAAGTGCAAACAATGAAAGAAAAGGAGAATGTTGTTTACTTGGACCGAGGAAGGCTTGTAGAAGAGGAAAGTATCATCAGCGTACTGCAGGTGGGAGACTACGAGTCCCTGGTTGCCTATGCTGAAGCCAGAGGACCACCCGGCCAGATAGAGCCTATCCAGCGACCTACTAAACACCTCCGCAGCTATCGCAAAGAGGAATGGGGAAAGAGAGTTGCCCTGTCTGAGGCCCCTATTGGACTAGAATAAGCTCTGGGGAGAACCATTAATAAGGATAGAGAAAAATGGCTTTCTATACAAGCCCAAATCCATTTTCTCCATCGAGCCCCAAAGCCTATTTCTCTTTTGCTCTCGTCGAGAAGGTCCCAATAGACATGAACGTAGGCCTTTTCCCAATCTAGTTTGATGATGAGACCTGGACTTTTGGAGATCTCCTTTGAGTGGATACACTCATGGGCTATCAAGGCACCACCTAGAATTTGTCATCCTTTTACAAACGCACTTTGGTTGGGTGAGGTGATGGAGCTCAAGACTTTGCTTACGACTGGTTGCTAGTACCTTTGCCAGAATTTTATAAGAACTATTGATGAGGCTGATGGGTCTAAAGTCTTTAAGTTCTACTGCTCCTTCTATCTTGGGTATGAGGGCAATGAAAGTGGCAGTCATGGCCCTATGGATGATCCAACTTTCGAAGAATTGGGAGAAGAAGGCAAGGAAGTCTATACGAAAGACATCCCAATACCAGTTGAAGATGGCTACTAGGAAACCATCGAACCCAGAGGCCCGGTCTTGTCCTAGGTCTTTGATACCTCGGAGAATCTCAGTTTCACGGAACAGTCTTTCGAGCCAGTTTGCTTGGGATGGAGTTAAGGTCATGAAAGAAAGGTCGTCCATAATAAGTGAAGGAGAATGAGGAGCTCTGAAAAAATCTTTAAAGCAATCAACAAAAGCACTGGTTATGGAGGGGGAACCTTCGATTAGGATACCTTGATGCAAAATAAGGGAGATGGAATTCTCCCTTTTTCGGTAGCTTGCTATTTTATGGAAGTAGGTAGTGTTCTAGTCCCCGCACTTGAGCCATTTGACTCGTGATCGTTGGGCCCAGAAGATTTCTTCTCTCCAAAGGATAGACTAAAGGTCAGCCTTGAGTTGAAGGCACAAGGTGGACTCCAAGAGGGTGAGAGGACGGGAATCCTCAATGAGCTCGAGAGCCCATATGGATTCACGGATGGAGGCTTTTAGGTCATAAAAGTTTCTTGGCAAGCTACTTCGCCAATATTTGAGAAAGGTTTTGAGAAGGGATAGTTTCTTTTGAAGTCGAAAGCCCGACCATCCAAGTGCAAGGTGGGAATAAGCGAGCCACCAAAGAGAAAAGGTATCCTTGAAATTTGGTTCTTCCCTCCAACATAGTTCAAACCAAAAAGGTTTGGGCCCACTAGGAATGTGCATTGTGTCTAAGAGAATAGGTTTATCGTCAAAGGTGGTTTTTTTTTTTGAGGAAAGTTAACATTGTATTATTGGGGAGAAAGATTACATAGGTAAGAAAGTCCGAGGACACCCACTCAGGGAGTCTCGGCAAAGTATGTGTAGACTATCTTGTACAAAAAGGGCATTTAGAGCCGCCCAATTACATCAATTTACATGGAGCGTCCAAAATTGCTTCCAAAAAAATGCAGCAGGGCCAAAAAATGCCAGTATACAAAGGTATTAGGTTGTATGCCAGTCCAGAGCAAAAAAGGAGTACGACCCGGCTTGAGCTTGTCCTTGGCTTCTCGCTCCTTCTTTCGCCAGTTGATCCGGGGAGTCGTTGGACGTCCTCCATATATGCTTCCAGGAGACATCCATAGCCTTGCAAATGTGATCAATTTCATCAAAAATAGAGGTTAGGTGCCATGGTGGAGAAGACGCTTTGCTTGCCCATGAGATGACATTTTGAGAGTCCCCTTCCACGAAGAGGTGCGGGCCCCAAGAACTGTTGAAGTTTTTTAGGCCTAAGAGGAGGGCCAAGGCTTCTGCATGATTGGAATCCTTGAGGCCAAGGTGCACTGAAAATCTTAGGAGCGTGTTACTTTGGTGGTCTCTAAAGACCCCCCCTGCCCCTGCCGAGCCTGGGTTCCCTAGGGAACAACTATCAAAATTTAACTTGATACAACCTACTGGCGGTGGTTGCCAGTTGTTAGGTCTAGTATCCAGCCTCGGTTGATGATTGAGGATGTTTTTCCATTCAGTGAGGAACAGGCTTTCAAGGTGGTTTTAGGAAGGGGTTTCAAGGTGGAGCCTAGGAAGGAATTCTCTAGGTCCTGGGAGCAGATGAATCGTTCAAGTTTGCAACTAGTGGAGTTGTTGGACAATGTGTACAAGGATCCCCGAAGGAGGATGTCTATCAGCTCATGGCGGTTAATGAAATCGGCAAATTGACGCATTGCTGACGTCATTCTCGTGGAAGCGCTACGCCCATGGGATCACCTAGTTATGTTGAAGTCCCCTCTGATGCACCACCATGATGGTGGGTGAGCCGCCACGGCATCTAGTTCTTGCACAGAAGGGACTAATCAAGGTTGGCCCGTAGACCGCAGAGAACTTCCACGGAAGTCCGTCCGAGGCCCGCATCAGAGAGATGGTGACCGAATGAACGGCCCACCATGCTTGAACGAGGTTGGCAGCGGTGGGGTGAAATCCCTAAGATGTTTGCTCCAAACTTGTTGAGAGAAGTGGCAGTGGATAAAAAGTTGCGTGAGACTCATATTCTTTGCACAAATGGCATATGTTGGCAAAACTAAAACCCCTCCCTTGAAGATGATTGGTGGTTAGATTTCAGCACAAATTGAAAGCCGAGTCAAAGCTTGGATCTTGGGTTGGGTATTAACAAGGTTGAAACAAAAGGATTGGAGATCCGGATCATCCATCTGAAACCCAAATTGGATCAGAGAATCGACCGGATTAAAAAATCACTAAAAACCCCTAAAAACATTGTTTCATGAGTTTCCAACAAAAATGGGGGTGGTGTATTATGTACCTTCATTATTTTAAGAAAATACGTCAATATTGAGACAAAGTTTCTCTATCTGGATGTCAATTGACCATTATATTCTAAAAAAAGAGCTTACAATCATCATAGATATGTATGCATGGTCCAAACTGGAGCATACAACTATTGAAATATAGCCTACTATGAAAAATGAAAAACAGCGCCATTCCTCCTCTTCATCGCTTTAGTGCCAGAAATTGAATTGTCTGGATGTCTGTCGACCATTATATTCACATTATTTCTTAATATTGATATTTCATATCTCGTGTCCATACATACCATATTTCATATCTCGTTTCCATACATACACTCCAAAATTGGAATTATTAGTTCACAATTATTTTACTATACAAATATGAATAAATTTGAATTTTGTTTTATAATAAATTCATTTATAAAAAACTCTTATCTACATCTATAAATAATACTACCTTATGTAATTTGAAAAATTAAAATGTAATTATATATAAATTACAAGATCAATATTAATAATGTATAATTATAATAAATTAGAAGATCTATTAGGGAGGAGGTTTTTCCATCCTGAAATGTTGAGAATCATATTAGTCACTAGATTATTATTTTAAGAAGATAAATTTGAATTTTGAGTGCCTTAAAATTAGATTTCACCCTCTAAAAATTGGATGGCCTCTATTTAATCTTTGAGACGTCACTTTTTTTAAGGAAATATAGGATGCACTTTACAACTACTTTTTATTTAGGTTAACCTATGGGTTGAAGAGGTCACATAACCCAAATTTGGGTTATAAAACAATTCCTGCATTGAATTTTATGTGAGGAAGTTAATGGACAGTATACTCCCACAGAAGTAGAAATATTTTGGGTCTTTTTCATCCGGCAATCAATTTTTTCTACAAATCAATGCCCCTATATCTCTCTTGCACATGCAATTTTTGTATACTTCAACCGACTTCTCTCACACTCTCGCATGCATTGCCTCTCTCGCTATCGCACATTATCCACATCTCGCTTTTCCCCTATGAATTTTAGTCCCACATCGCCCAATACCAAGGGGTCAAGGGGAAGTAGCGGTTACAGAAAAGGTTGGGGGTGTGGGGGGCTATGTTGGGAACGTGAGCTTGTGCAACAAAGCACATGTGGCAAGGTTTGCTCCTCAATTAAAGATTGGTGTGGGCCACCATATTAAAGATGGGGGTGGGCCACCCAATGTTTTTTACTTAAAAAAATCTCAAATAGGTGATAATTAACAAATAGGAAAAAAAAAAGAGCAATTTACCTATGGACATAGTTTAAGGGGCTTTATTACCATTTGATGACACTTTTCCCATAAATTAGGAGGACCACCCCCGCTGTTTCTTTTGGGACTAAGTTACCCTTGTGTCCGGGAATAACAACACCGGACAGAGGCATGTTATTTCGACAAAAACTGAGGAGCACGGGCTTCTCTCTCTACACAAAAAGAAACCTCTTTCTCTAAAACGCAAAAAGAAGGCTCTCTAAACGCCAAAAAAAAACCAGCAATGATATTCACGACTCATCAGGAGAAAGGAATCACCATCTCTCTCTCTAAGTTTGCTAAATTTTGTACTCTTTCTCTCTGTTTTTGCTTGTGAAATCCCCATGTGCCATGGAACGTGAAGCTCGAGGAAGTTTCCAGCAACCACTTCGACAAAATCCGGCCGTTCTTTTGTTGGATCATGAATACAATCTGGAAAATGGTGATGAAGGAAGTGCTTTGTCCAATCAAGGAAAACAAGATTTTCAAGTGCAAAAGAACTCTTAAGTTGAAAGAATCATCTGAGCAATCACACCAGAAAACCCTAATCCTAGTTCAACAGATCATCCGAGCAATCGCACCAAAAAACCCTAATCCCAGAACTCTATTCACAAAAGGTCGAAAAACAGGTAAACCCTTTGAATGGCAAAAAGTAGCAAACCATGATTGAATCTTTGAACCATTTGCAATTTCATGGTTTGCCTGATCTTCTCTCTAGAAAGTGCCTCAGAAACCCGGGTGCATATTCTTAAATCCCCACACCATTGTTTGTCAACTTAAGTCATTCTCCACTTCATCATCAGGCCATGATACTCTGCAAGCTAATCTTGAAATGCTTCTTCTCCAATTCAGGTTTTGAGTTTAGAGAGAGAGACCTTGATTCAAGAAGAGAGCTCAAAGCTAAAGCCAATACTAGGACTGGGGTTTGTGGTAAAGGATGGAAGTACAAAGACAGGCAATCTCAACATCCTCTTCCTCTCTCTCTTCATTCCCACACCACCAAAACCTCTCCCCCCATTTTCTGAATTCATTCTCAAAAACCCAATGTATTTCTTCCCATCTTATTGTTGTTACTCAGCAACAACATGAATCAATCAGAGCCATGGTTACCAACCGGGACATCAGGTTTCTCTCTCTTCCCCTCTCCTCTTTCCAGTGCCATACCCACACAACAACAGAAAAAGAGAAGTACAGGGTTGGCAAAGGGAGAATAGGAGAGGTACACCAATGAGAAGGAGAGGTTCACCTTAACAACCCAGCTGAGATTGAGGGTCACAGGAAAAAGTCGAGTAGCATTGTTTCCCATTCACAATTTTTGCGGAGAGAATAGGCCCCTGTCCGGTGTTGTTATTGCTGGACAGGAGAGCAATTCAGAGAAAAAAAAATAGCAATTGGTCAAGTTTGTTGTCTTGTAAGGCCCTTCTAAAGATGGGTGTCAAGAAGGTTTACAATTGGTCAAGTTTGTGGTCTTGTAAGGCCCTTCTAAAGATGGGTGTCAAGGTTTGTTGGTTATTGTTAGTGTGGAAGTATTGTGCTATTGCAGGGTCAGGGTTGTTTGCTGCAGAGAGAAGAGTAGGGCACTAATCTTTTAAGGTTGTTTCGCCAATCCATGTATGTTTCCATAAGAGAACTCTATCTCCTCAGTTCACTTCATACCAAATGAGTGGCATAAATAGATGCCAGCAAGTGGAACGAGTTTTTAAAACAGCAGATGAGGCAGCCAGCCTGTGGATTTCATCACGGAAACAGCCCATGATGTCAAGGACGTATTTTTGAATGAGGACATGATAGCACAAGGAAGCGTGAGGTTAGTGAAGAAGCGTCACCACCACTTTCCTAGGAGAGCCTTGTTGGTGATCCTAAGGTTGTAAATACCAAGGCCACCGGCCATCTTGGGTCTGCAGACCTTGTCCCAAGAAGTGAGGGGGGTCTTGTACCTAGAACTGTCTCCAGACCACTCATGAGACTTTTGAGAGTGTTGACGGCAGAAGCCGGTATGAGGAATTGGGACATGGCATAGAGTGGGATAATGGAGAGTGCAGATTTAAAGAGTGTAATACTACTGCTGAGGGGTACGAACCTACCTTTCCAAGAGGCAAGTCTTCTTTGAAATTTTTCTGTGATAGTGCAACAATGAGCTTTCCTAGGTTTCCAACACAAAGGAAGGCGCAGGAACTTAGCAGGACGATTGTCAAGGCCACAACCTAGCCTATCGACAAAAAGAGGAAGTTGATCTTCAGACATGGATGCCAATAGGATTTGGACACACGTTGATTTCCATCAAAAGAACAGCCATATACAGTGAGAATTTTCAAAACTCTAGAAAGCAATGTAATAACTAACTGATCATTATTTAGGAAAGGAAAGCACTGTCTTTGATTTTTGATACGAAGAAATATTTCAAATCTCCTAAGTAACCAACTCAACAAATTCCATGTCCCAACATTTCACCTTTCCCTTTCATGAACAGAGAAATTCTTATAGGCTTACTGCCAGACATGAAAATCAAGAAATACGCCAACCACATCTGTAGGAATATTATAAGCCCATTTATAAGCAAAAGCCCAAAAATCCTGAATGCTCAAGGTCATATCAAGTATGATACTAAAAACTTTGAAGATTATAGGAATTGCCAACTTATCATTATTTAGGCAAATAATGCACTATTTTCTATGTGAAGAGAAGGTTTTCAAGCCCACATCCTAAAAAGAAGGATTCGTACTCCTGGACAACCAACTCAACATCTGTGTTAACTTCTCTGTTTAACCTTGTAACCGTGAGGCTGTCAAACGCTGCGGAGACCACAGAGGTAGTATCGATAGCTCTCAAGTAGGGGTATGGCCTCCCAATCTGCAGTTAACGTCTTCCAATTTTTGTGAAGGACCAAGCGACACAGCAAGTTCAGAGCGCTTTGTGCGAACAGTATATTACATGCTCCACCCAATTCTTTCTTTTTAAGAAATGAATCATATAGGAATGTCAAGTGGCATGAAACATACTGCTATAGGACATAAGTCTGAACATGAAGGAAGAAAATGAAAAAATTCAAGAAACAGATAATGATGTAGAAGGCACAATAAGACATCAGGAACTGAGGGCAATAAGTTTCCAAATGAGAAAGAACCCCACACCCACCACACTCATGTTTTTAACTATGAACTTCCTATGCTCTCTCACCACATGCATCAACGCGTGCATAATTTACTCCCAGTAGAAAACACTAAAAATAGGACACTAGCATCAATGCCAGTATTTGGCATAGGCCACAACATGCATAAAGAATCTGAGTAAGACATTAATAAGCTACAAAGAGATTATCAAAACGATACTGATTAAACAAAAAGATAGATAAAAACATGATCAAAATGGCAAATTGGCTGATTTTTAAATAAAAAGTATGGTAGGTAATTTCTGGAAGTAGCACGACATAATTTATTGAGTGGATAGATCAACCAGTAGCAGAAAACCCCATCAAAATTAAAACCTTTTCTTTCTAGGCTACTCAGCTGTATGCCTCTCAACTTGCAAGACCAGCAACTACCATCCACATACATGCTGGATCAATTAGAGGTAAGAGTTCAAGTATCGAAGTCAGAAAGTGCATCAACTTCATATATGACATCCACTCACAGGGATCCTTCTGAATAACAACAGAAGCGGAAGCTTCAATACATCCACAATTGGTATAACTTTCTGGGAAGGTGAAAGAAATAGGGGAGGCAACAAGACGCAACCATGAAGTGGAAGCTGCTCAAAAGCCAATGTGTTAGCAGAACATCAATAATAGACTACATTGAGCAGGAGCAGAACAAGAGATAAATGCAGAAGCATCAAACAAATGGATTTTCCTTGGTTACAGTATGTTGTGAGGTAGCACCTTTCCTGTGGAGGCATCTCAATAACACCATCCATTGTGAGGAATGGTATATCCTAAGAGGCACACACTTTATAATGTTTGACGAACGCTAGTTGGCCCAACAGCAGTCATTTCAGGATAAAGTCACAATGAACGCACCAATCCCCTTTCCATTATAAAAGAATAAGGAATATATCCGAAAGCCATGGGGCAGGTAGCTAACTAGTTTATTTTGCCTGCTATGGTAATAGAATCATGCACAATTTTATATAGTTTTGAGACATTACTAACATGTGAAAAAGATGACACAGTTCCTCATTATTCTTATCTTTGACTGCATTTTAGACATGTATTGCTCAAATTCAACAAGATTTATACATGCAATAATATGGAAGAGGGACAAAGCAATAAGATATAAGCACGAATAAGGTTCCAAAACTTAGAAAAACCAATCAGGGAAAAGAAAATAAAATTTTATATAGTAAGACCTTAACATAGTCGGGGACCCAATATGTTTGTTTATTGCATTCTAGCAATTGGTCTATAATCTTTTCAACTGCAACATACCTGCAACAGAAGCATTGAAACAGGCAGTCTTTAGACAATATTCTCTTCGGAAAAAGAGTTAGAACAAGGAAAAGTTAATATAATATATGATAAACAGTGATGGAGGGAGAGTGTTGACATAAAATTCAATTGATGACAGTTTAGGTGGCACCCAGTCTTCTCCATCACCATCCAACACAATGGGGCACAGTGATAACCTCATTGTCATAAACTTATTATGACCGCATCGTCATATTGCATAGGCCCCAAAGACAAATCCGCTGTGCAATATGATATTCTCAAACCTCATTAAATCTATTTACCATTTAGTATTACTTCAGAGAAGTGATATCAGCCTATCATTATATCTTTCTCAAGCAGAAATGTGCAGGAAATGCATGATGGGGTTGAAATTCTAAAACACCATGTACCAGCTAGGAACAGCTCTGTAGAGCAGAGGAGTGTCTGATCTCCAACAAAATGGGTAAGAATGCTCGATGCTTCCAGAATTGACAAGCCTCCCTTTTGCCTGTTCAAATATTTTTTTAATAAAAACTCATCAGGATTACATTTAAATATAATAAATAATTATTTTGAATTCTTTGGCTCATAAAACTAGCAATTGAGTGTTACAGGTATAAGCTGGGAAAGAATTTAAAAAAAAAAAGGACTACAAAAGGTTGAAATTGCATGTAGCCATTCAACACCCTGCCTTCACTGCAGCGACAATATCCTTATCAGCATCCTTAACATAACGCCCCTTAAAATCGGTTATTTTATCAATGAAGCACCCATCTCCATCAACTGCAACGACAAGATCATCATCCTGCAGGAACCAGACGAAAATAAAACAAAAAAGTAAGCCCAAAGCGTCCTTTGTCAACTGGTTGAATGAAAATTTCTATAAAAATTAAAAAGTTAAAATGCAAAATCAAGAATACCCAAGAAAAATGGGAGTGATGACAAAGCGGATGACCTCATCTATAATTGCAGATTGAACCACTTCATACTTGAAAAGAAGTAGCAAATGCAAATACTTGACCAAACCTAATCGCAACAACATTAAACTCCCAACTTATCCCCATGAAAACAAAGAAAGGCATTCCATCATACATGAATCTCATAAGCTAGCAATATTCCCACGAAATATCAACAAAATGTTAGAGAGTAGATTTGAACGTATGTTACATGGATTCTTCAACAAGGGTACCCTTGTCGGAGATGTACGGACACATGTACAGGAATGGATTCTTCAAGTTCAAGGATACTGGAAAGAATTTCTCTCTCTGCATTCTTGGAAAGAATAATTGAAAGAATCTCTCTCCCGAAATTTCTACATTCTTCGAGTTCCTCTCTCTCCAATCTCTCTCTACATGTTTGGAAATAGCAAAGACCCGAAACTTCTCTAGTATATCCCTCTTTCCAAAACTAGCTTCCTTTTCACTATAAATGCAAAATAAGAACTTGCTGTTTTGCTATCAATCACATAAATAGGATTAGAATTATGTAATACTAGCCATGCATTCATTAACTAGCACTAGATTTTTCTTTTTTTCAGGGAATTGAGAAAAGGAGGACTTGCTATTTCTTTTTCATACTCTGCATTTATCAACTACATATATATATATATATATATATATAACCGTGTTGCCAAATCCTACTTTTTGGGACTCAAAGAATCGGACACCCCATACCATATCCTACAATGACATACGTACCTGTATCCATGCAACATTATTTAGAACAATACGCCACAGAGAAAGAGATTATAATATACAAGTCAGTCTGGATAAGTTCTAATATGTTCAACATGACAAT
>NW_006499912.1:2807049-2854235 GCF_000471905.2 Amborella trichopoda | reverse complement strand
TAAGTTAAGTAAGTTATTAGTTAATACTAGCCACTAGTCATTACTATTAACTAGTCACTAGTATTTTTCTTTTTTTCTAGGGTAAGTTAGTAGAAAGGAAGGACGTTGTCTATTTCTTTTTCTATACTCTGCATTTATCTAACTACTATATATATATATATATATATATAACCGTGTTGCCAAATCCTACTTTTTGGGACTCAAAGAATCGGACACCCCATACCATATCCTACAATGACATACGTACCTGTATCCATGCAACATATTTTGAACAATAGCCCACAGAGAAAAGAGATTATAATATCAAAGTCAGTCTGGATAAGTTTCTAATATTGTTCAACATGACAATTAACCTAAGTTTTATGTGATCGCTGCATACCAATGAAGCTGAAGAGGAAGTTCTCTAGAACAACAGCAAGACCAGCTTTACATTATGGGGCAGAATGTTGATGGTCAACCATAGAATGAGTGTAGATGAAATGAGGATGGTGAGATGGATGAGCGGCAAGATAAGAAGGGATAGAATTCGAAATGAATACAGTCGGGAGAACTTAGTGGGCTGGCTATGTGCAACGCAGACCTAGTTCAACACCTGTTAGGAGGTACAAGTTGGTTCAAGTGGAAGGATCAAAAAGGGAAAAGAGTAGGCCTAAAAGGACAAGGAAAGATATAACGACTTAGGCCTCACTGAGGGTATGGCCCTTGATAGAGCATAATGGTACACCATAATTCGTGTAGTCAACCCCAAATAGTTGGGAAAAGGCTATGAAGTTGATGACAGTTAATATGGCTGGCTCCCATCCCAAATTTATCCAGATAATAGAACTCTGGCCTGAACATTGATTTAAAAAGAGGTCTGCCTAGCGCCTAAGGGGCCGCCTAGTGGTCTAGGGGGGTTGGGCACATCACTCAGGCCTACGCGAACTGACTAGGCGGGCTGTCCCCCGGGCGACCGCCTAGTACCCAACCTAGGTGGGCACTAAAGGGACTGTGCCTACCTAGTTGCAAAAATACCCATCGGATGGGGTATGTTTGGGTGGATTTTTCCTATTTGGATTATAAAAAATGAATGACTATGCGTTTTTTATACCAAATCTGTTCCTAAAATAGAATTGCTAGACACCCCTTGCCCCTTTTGAACTAGGTCGCCTAGGCACTGGGTAGCCTAGACCTCCCCAGCCACCTAGGCGCTACCCAGTATTTTTTGAAACACTGAGCCTGAATGAGTTTTACATGATGCTCTATGATGACTACTAGGAGGGCCCTCAAGGACTAGGGCAATAAATGCCATCACAAATTTCAACAAGAGGATAAAATTCAATATAGGTAAAATCCAACAGCGCTAGGCCGAGAAATCAAGATTGAAAGAACTCCTGATAGAGGACATTAGACCCATTATAGTGGATGGAAAAGTTTCTAACAATGTGCTAACCGCAGACATAGAATGGTCTTTTGCAAATCTCTTCCAATCTCAAGGGGCAATCGTTATCTCAGAAGGAGCACTAGCGCAAAATCTCAACAAAGTTGGTTTTACAGAAGTAACTTTGATATTAGAGCATTAGATAACTACAGCAAATCCATAGAGATTTATCTAGAAGTTCAGTTCTACTATTGAGTATGAATGTTCTAAGTTTCAATCATGTAGTAAGCGAAACTAAAGCGAAACAGAAAGTGTAGCTAATTAGGATGTACCAAGAAGAACATGTGATTCATCACCACTGAACAAGCCATCCTTCAATAGTTGTAATTTTTCAGTTAATTAAAATTTTTTTTTTTTATCCATTGCTAACCACAACTTTTTCAATTAATTAAAAAAAAAAAATTTATCCATTGCTAACCACAACTCAATGGATCACTATAAATGCATACAAAAGTTGCATTATATAAATAAATAGTAAGAAGTAAAATAAAGGGAAAAAAATGCTCATGCTTCGAGAGAATCTAAAGAACCTATCAAAATGGTTGGAAGCATGTTTGCATAGATCAAATTCTCTTGGATCAACAATAGACATGCCACTATACACCAAAAATCTCACAACTGAAACGACTACATTGCAGCTATTTTGTGATATTAAAGAGAGCTACAAACAACAACATTAAATCTACTTTGCCAACATTTCTGATCCTTAGAGTACAATGACCAAAACATGCCATACATTAGGGTTCACAGAAACCGGACAAAAATTGCTTCTTGGGACATTATTCTCTGGCTCCTTCTTAGGGTTTGGCTCCTTTTTCTCTTCCGCACCAGCCCCCTCGATCACACTCTCCCTTCGTCATCTGCCCTTTGGCTAACCCTTCTCTTGTTCGGGTCCATTCCTCCACTCGTAAGCATCTGATCTATTCCTCTATTTCCTCCCCTATCCTCATACGCCTTTCATTGTGCTCCGTTTTGTGCACATTCTCATCCTTGATTATAAGGGGCTTCTTGGGGTAATATGTTTAGCTCCTCTCTTTTTTGTTCTCTTTTTTGAAAAGATTTTTTTGCCTCCTCCTTCGCATGTAAAGTCTGAGAACCCACAATGTGGGCTGCCACACATTGTGGGTTCTCAGTCGTCATACGCTCTTTTTGTTTCTACATTTTTGCCCCAAATTCTTAACCCCGAAATGAGGGGCTTCCATTTTTTTCTTTCATGTTTGGTTGGTATGGTCAAAGCACCCGCCTTGTGGGTTGCCAATGACGAACACTCGTGGTATTTTGTACAACTTCATAAATATTAAAAAAAAGTCAACTTCTCTCCAAAAAATAAAAAGGGATGGCTAATCGTGTTCTTTCAGCAAAACTTCATAAAGGACCCAGTTTCTATGCGGCAAGCCCACATATGTGAAAATGCAAACCTATTAATAAATCTATTTTTGAGATGGATTTTTTGACTTATTTTTTAGAGCCATGTAATCTCTAACATGGAGATTATGAATATGAAAAAATAATAAAATTTTAAAAACTAGAAATAATAATTCTAGTAAGAAAACATTTGAACCATTAGTTCCCATTGTTTTTAGATGTAACATCTACTTGCATCCATCTTTAAGATGGATGCTTTAAACTATTTGGACCGCATATGTAGTCATTCAGTCCCAAAAATTTCCCCTTCATAAATATTAAAAGGGAAAATATCTCCATAGACCCCATTTTCAACTTTCATTTCTTCTTAAACCCAAATTTTCAAAACCTATCTTCTAACCCCCCAAATAACTTTGTCTATTTTTATTCCAACTTTTATCCTAAACAAATTAAGAAAGACTCTTTTTTCTAACTCTCTCTCCTCACGTTGAACAATGCTCCTGACGACCTTAGGGCTCGAACTGTGTCCCCTGATATGAGAGACAGTGCCATGGAGGAGTGAGAAACAAGCTTTCTCTCTTATGGTGAGCACCCCTGGTTTTGAAGACGATGTCTCTGCAAAAGGAGTGCTCAAACGCTATGAAGGCTTACGACTATGCGCTCAAAGGCCATTAAAGGCAAGGGAGCTTGGTATTGGGCTCATCTCGAGCACATCCTAGTTCAAACCAAGACACTGGTGCGCCCAAAGCTGTAAAGCTTCAATGCTCTCTCTGCAACTCTCTTCTCTGCTTCTAACCCTTCGAGAACAGCTTCCGAGCATCCAAAGAGAGGGACTTGCCCCAATTTCACTGCAAATCTCCCAAAACCTCTCTCTAGCTTCCCCACCATTCTTCCCATCTCACCACCTTCTCTCTCTGCCCCAATTGCTACCTCTTCTCACCGCTCTAGAAAGAGAAACCCCGTTGACCAGTTAACCTCCCTAGTGGAACTAGTCTTGTTAGAAAGGCAGCTTTCACTATTAGCTCTGTTCCTTCAAATTTTGCAGAGGAAACACTTTGGGACAGTGTAAATGCAATTTGCAATGGTGGAGTTGTTCAGAGATGTGCTGGCATAGTCACTGATAGGTTCAAAGCCAAAGCTTTGAGGAATTTGGAGTCTGAAAACCATTGGATGGTGAACCTTTCTTGCCAATTACAAGGGTTCAATAGCTTGATCAAGGATTTCGGCAAATAGCTACCTTTGTTTCAAAAAGTAGCTGAGAATTGCATACAAATCACAAATTTCTTTAACTCAAAAGCTCAATTGAGAGCGGGGTTTGAGAAGTTGCAGTTGCAGGAGCTTGATCAAGTGAGGCTGATCAGAGTCTTGCCAGAAAACCATTTTTTCGGTGCGTATTCTGGCGAAAACTTCCCTCTGATTTGCCCCACTTTAGACGACATCATGGCCACTGCTCGAGCTCTGCAACTTGCTGTAATGGACGACTCCTTTAAGGTTCTTTGCTCATAGGATCCTCTTGCCAGAGAAGTTGCAAATATAATTGGAGACATGGGTTTTTGGAACGAATTAGAGGCAGTTCTTTCTCTCACTAAGTTGATCAAGACAATGGCTGAAGAGATCGAAACCGGTAGCATTTCCTGGCGCCCAACATCGCCTCTTTTCGTTTTCCAACGAGTAGGTGACCGAGGTAGTGTAGTTTCCCGACGATTTGGTGAGGGAGATAGAGAGAGAGAGAGGGGTTTGGGAGGTTGATTGGGGGAGAGAGAAAGGAATCCTATGAGGAGAGAGAGGGGTTTAAAAAACAATGTCTTTTTTAAACTTGTTTGAGTTAAAAAAATTAGTAAAACATGAATAAAATATGTTCAGGGCGTCAAGAGATATTATAGAGTGAATTTCTATGTAGTAACATAGGTTTTGCAACCTTAGGTCAATGGAAAAATGAAGGTTGAAAATGGGGTCTATAGAGATATTTTCCCATATTAAAAACTGTCAACTTTTCTCCAAAAAAAAAGGGGATGGCTAATCGTGTTCTTCCAGCATTTACACCAAACCGGGTTTCCATCTACATTTAGCTATATAACCACAAGACAGATGTAGCATAGAAATCATTGCATGCCAAAGCAAACAAGGGCTCAACATACAAAAAGTTTCCATTGCCAACCTGTTAGCATGTTATCAAATATTCATATAAGGGAAAGTATCAAAAAAGGGATTGAAACCCCATAGAATATCACTAAAGGGGTCAAAAGATAACAAATTACATTCAAAGTATGTTTTTAAGTTTCTATATCAATGAGGTACATCCTCAAAGAAAAGTTGAAAATGTCCCAAATTGCCCTTGTTCAGTATTTGAAATGCAGAACATTCTAGGGTATTCTTGTCATTTGGCATGGGGGTAAGGCATTGGTGCTAAATAACGCAATTACCCTCAATAGTTCAGCATTAGGAAGGCGAAACAAAGTTTCCTAAGTTCCTATACCCAAACAATGGGGGGTAACTATGTGGTTCGAACTAAATTACTTTTTTGCCCCTAGTTGTTCTAGTTTAGAAACATGGAACAGTGTTCCTTTCTTTAATAGTATCCCATGTCCTTGTGGGAACTTTTTGTTCTTTTCTAAAGCAGAACAATGAAGGGAATTATTGGAAATAGCACCAATACCTTGCCTGTGCCAAATGGCAAAAACACCCTTGAATGTTCCGCATTTCAAATAATGAATAGGGACAATTTCGAATTTTTCAAAAAAATATTTGAAGACTACATGATTGATATATGAACTTAAAGGCCTAACCTGAAGTGTAATTTGTTTTCTTTTGACACATTTAGTGATATTGTAAGGGTTTTCAATCCTTTTCTTGATATTTTCCCTTTCTATAATGATGAACAAAAAGTTGGACTTTCTGGTACAGTTCCACAAGAGATTCCTTGGCTGCCAAAATGTGAAGCACGATACTATTAAAAGAAAAAAAAAAAGGGAATAGGATTTGGTCCCATGGAGAACCCCATACCTCTCCTTAGCGGTAGAGTTAGAAAAGTTATGCAAAATTCTTTTTGATGAATAAAATAATATGATATATAAGTTAGAGCAATTGTTATCAGGAAAACTCAATAAAGAATTAAAAAAAATTTGAGGAAGTACACTTTGCAAGTCTCTACTTTCTACTGACAACAGAAAACACCCACAGGCTAAATTTCTAGCCCAGCTAATTAGGCATGACCCATGGAAAAGCCAATTACTCTCCTTAGCATGCAGATTTAGATTTAAGTATGGCAAGAAATAATAAGTTCAGCAACTTAGGTTATTAAGAGAAAATAATAGATCTCATGGCTCCATAATGTCTAATAATGGAATACATCCAGTAAGCTATATCAGACTTCATATGAACTAAGTTATATCACACACCATATGCATTGATATCATAAAATAGCTTCTGAAAAACATACTCAAAGATTTAAATAGATACAAAAGGATAATGAATCAGTTAAACGAAAGAAATATCCAAAAGTAAGCACAGAGTAAAATGAAGACTTTCAGCTTTGAAGGTAAAAAAAACCTTATGGATTATACTCGAGTTAATGCAAACTCGATAATCGTCCTCTCCAAATGCAGGAGCACAGTGGACAATACCAGTTCCACTATCGTCAGTCACATAATTATCAGAGACAACCCTGAACGCCACATCAGATAGCTCCGAAAAGTAGTCAAACAATGGAACATACCTGAAACATGTTCATTTAGCCTACCAATCAGGTGAAAAAACTTGAATAGCACAGAATATGAAACTGCATGAGTACGCAATTTAATACATGAGATATCAAATATTTCACAGATACAAGGCCAATAAGTTAAAAACACTAGAAGTTCGACCATTATAAAATTATAACTTGATTATTTTTACAAATAGTATTTTAATGGCCAATGATCTGACTCCTAAGTAGGGGTGACAACGGGCTGGGCTTGGCCCGGGCCGCCCGTGGCGCTGGCCCGGCCCTAGTCCCCTTAGGGCATGCCCAGGTTTGACCTGGTCCTGACAAGGCCTGGGCCTGGGCCTGGTCTCGGTCTCTAGCCCTATCAGGGCCGGCTTGGGCCAAATGAAAATAATACAAAGGAACGACACAAAGAAAAGAGGGCCTGGATAGATCGAAACGGGCCGACCTCGGCCCTGGCCCGATCGGGCCCTACCTTCAGGCCCTATTTCCTGGCTCAGGCCCAAGTTTTTTAGGGCCAGGCTGGCCAGGCCACCAGGCCCATTGCCACCCTTACTCCTGAGCTTCATTTGCTTTCTACTCTTTCTTCTTAGAATCCTTTTGGACAGCCTTGTCAATGAAAACTTTTAGGACAAAACCAAAAAAAAATTAAAATTTTGAAAATGAAACTGAATGTTAAGTACAGAAGAATCAGTAGGGCATTTCAGTAAATCAATCAGTAACAAGATGCAATATAAGCTGAGACAATAAAAATTCTAATCCTAGCAATATAGGTCCAGCCACTATCTTGGTAACCAATAAAAAATTTTCATATTCTGGATATTTCAATCAAAACCCTTGAAATTTGGCCTTGGAATAACAATCAAAGCAGTCGTTAAGGTGCTTGCTCTAGGGTAGAATGCAAGGCATTTGCAACTAAGCACACACAGAGTGATATCAGAATATGAATTCACGTCTGTTTAACTCAACAAATCAATCAACCAATATTACTAATGCACAGCTTTCCCATTCACAAGGCCAACATTGAGATTTATTTAGCTGTCATATTTCAAACCAGACAGAATATGCCCAGCATAAGCACACTGCAAAATATTTCCAAGAAAAGGTACACTAACTTAGTTAAAGTTGATAAATAAATTTCCAGGATTGAATCCCAAGACCTCCCTGAAACAAATGAGGTGTCATATCGAAGGATGAAAGGCCAGGAGATATTCTTTTCATCAAAAAAATAAAAAACTGCAAAGAAAAGGTACACTAACTTGGTTACGTTTGATAAAACAAATTTCCAGGATTTGATCCCTAGACCTCCCTCAAATAAATGGGGTGTCACACCACAGGCTGAAAGGCCAGAAGATATTCTTTTTATCAGAGGAGAAAAATAGAACAAGAAGTGCTCACTTTAAACCAACAAGTGAAGCTCCAGGGAATTTTCCAAGCAACTCAAAAGGACTCCAGTCTGCAATTTGCACCGATCCATTTGGTAAACCTGCGTTAGACTTCTTGCTGGGTAGCTCAGACAGTCGAGATTCTGCAACAATGTAGGTCGAGCCTGTGAACTTGTCTCTAACCTGTTGGTTTGGCAAGTTCAGAGAGATATCCAAGCGAAAAAAGGTTATAAAAATGGAAAGCAATATGTCCCGTGAAATTTAAATGCAAATAACATGAAGCAGGGAAAAAACAATACAAGAGGCAAGGAAAAATTACATCCAACGATCGCATAAACGAAGTTATCCCACAAAGATGAATATGAAGGCTATGGGTGAAGGCTTTCAAGCATGCAATGCAGACTAACCACATATGAATTGTTTCTTAACCCTAAATTGATACACAACATTTTGAATATACAGAGTCAATCACAAGGGAGTTGCATCCCAGTCCCCCAATAATATAACCATCTCTGCTACAAATTATTTGACTACATTCTACTAGGGAACTCAATAGCTGACTAGGCATTACGAAAACCAAGGCCACTCACCAAGTTAAACAGTTAATTCAGAAAAACCCGGATGAGTTATTTACTTAACAAAAAAGTGTTTGGAATGGGATTTGATCACAGGGTGTCACCAAGTCAAGCCACATTATTATATTCTTAAAAAACGCCTACAGTATCACCACAACAGAAAATGCAATTATATGTCAAAACAATGAAAAAGATGATATATACCCAAAATGGGTGCATCCTTAGATTTTCAATTATGAAACTCCATAAATAGGAGAGTCAAGTAGGCTCAAAAAATTTTCAGAGTCAAAAAGGAGATTCTATTCACTCATTAGAGATTTTATTCACTCATTTCGAAAAGGAGATTCTTTAACTTTGAGTACCACACTCCCAAATAATTCCCCCACCCTCTCTTTCCTAAATCTCAAAGTAGATCATTTAAAAACCTTTTTCACCATTTCATCCATCAACAATTCTATTGTTAGTTTTCTTTTGGTGACAGCTTGACGCACGGTCAATAACCCTGAAGCACGGTCGATAGCTTAATGCATAGTCGATAGCTTAAAGCGCAATCGATAGCTTAACGTACAATCGATAGCCTAACACATAGTCAATAGCTTAGCGTACAGTCGATAGCGTAACACACAATTGATAGCTTGGCGTACAGTCGACGCACGCTCGATAAGTCTAACTGACACCTGACTAACGCACGATAGTCTGGCTGACATCCGAAAAGTATAACCGACGCCCAATACGACTATTCCCTATCTTTAATCCTGGAAAAATTCAGCAACAACTCCCCTTGATCGGGATAATGCCTGAAAAATGCCTAAACGCTCCTAATTCCAGTCGGACTCTCATAGGAATCAGAGCCGGATTCGGAGATTATATCACGAAATTGAAACACTCCTAGTACCAGTCGGATTCCCATAGAAATCGAAGCTAGATTCGGTGGTTAAACAAAGTGGGAAAATTAGGCATCTGGAGGCACGAGAGGAGTTCTCTTTCTTCGAAGTATTGATCACCCCCTACCCGATACAAATCCGAGATGCAATAGGGTATATGGTGAACACACCCCCAAAATACAGTCAGATCAATGTCTTCCTGGGTTACTAAGTTGCATGCTCCGAAGCTCGCAAAAATGTCACAGCAAAAGGGCTGATCTCACTCTAAGAATTATGAAACTCCATGGCTAACATCTATGAGTTCATTGTTCATATAAAAGCCTCACAACCCCTCTTCACGAGTCCCTGGTTTCCTCCTTTTTGGCCATCCGCTTCCAAGTTCGTACGACTCTCTTAATGCTCTCTCTCTTCACCAAGGTTTTTATACTAGATAATTTATATTTTAATGGGAAGCTAGATAAGTGTCAAATGGTGAAGGAGGGCAAGAGACACTTGGATAGAGGGTCATGCCAAGTACCAAAGAACATGGCCCATGGAAGCAGAGGGAAAAATAAAGGTGAGGCAACCCGCAACCAGGACCTAAGCACCATTAAATGCAAAGAAGATAAACCAAAAAGATGAGAGGAGAAAAGTGGTGGTCCAAAGATACCATAAGAGCATAGTGGACTATCACCAAACTTAACACTAAACAAGTTTTTCAAACTCAAAATTTTAAAATAAAATTAATATTTATCCCCTTCTTAGCATTCACTTTTCCCAAACTTCTTGTGAAACTCCTTGCACGAAGCAAGCATTAGTGAAATCACAATCCATGAGGAGAAGCTTAACTTATGCATCCTCCAGTGGACATAATATATAAATACTTCAAAAAAGAAACCCCAAATTACACAAGGAAATTTTCAAGGATCATAGTCACTGTAATTTTCACGTCCCCATGGGAATTTTCTCTCCAATTATATTGATCAAAAAGAAAATACTCTCCCCCTTTATGGCCTAATACACCAAATCGCAAAATGAATGCATTCGTTTCTCAAGGTCAAGATTATAGATTCACACTTCTTACCAATACGAAATCACTTGCGTAGCAAGTTTTTATAGGTATGCAAGCTTGCATATAAATACTGTAGGGTAAAGAGAAAATTGATCCACAAAAGTTGTTATTTTAAAAGTTGCAAGCAGTTGAAACTATAAATAGATATTCCAGTTGTCTTCCATAGTGAAAATAAAGATTGCTCATATTAGTCTAGCAAGATAGAAACAATATTACAAGGACAATAGTCAACTATTGAATTATATGAGCATCACATAGCCACCCATCATCACATACACAAAACAAGGTAAGAGACCTCAAGGTTCAACTCTTTCATTGTAACATAGACCATGTGTCACTTTTATGCTAAAGGCATTGGCCATCTTCGAGCAGAGGAAGCACTAAAGACACCTCCCTCTCCATCACGCGAGGAGACACCTGGAGGGATTCACACAAACAAGATGGATGATGACATCCAACTAGCAATGGGAAAAAAAGCCCCAAAGAATTTGTTCAGACAAAACAGTCGTATTTCTGCAAACTTGGAGAGAGGGGCCCCTTGTGATGAGGTTAAAAATCCTATAATATGGATGGCATGGCGTCCACGCCCACCAATAAGGGCCAAACCAAGGGCTGCAAGCCCTTTTAGAAGAACCAATAGAGAATGGTCGTGCTCTCTGAAAGTCCAATAAAGAGTCAATGTCCACGTGGGTCAATAAACAGTCAATGTTCAATAAAAAATGTAATTTTTCTCCCTAAAAAGGGGGGGAAAGAGTTTTAGGGAGTATTCTAAACCCCCAATAGAAAATCCGTAGCCTTTAGGGTGAAAAAAACCCCACAGAAACCACTCTTTTGTGATTTATCGAAAGATCGATAAATTTTTTATTTTTTCGATTTCTTCCCAAATCGAAGGCAATAGTTTGTAGGTGGATTTGGAGCTTCTAATAGTTGATTTTGAGAACTTTTGGTGGCCCAATAGACAAGTTTTGCATTGACATCGATTTGATTTTGATATTTTTAAAATATTATCATATTTGAGGGTTTTGATTTTATTTTACTACAACATATTATGTTATGAATCATGTGTTTTTTCGTTTACTTTTTTTTTTTTTCTTTTACGATATATTTTTATATTTGTAGTTAAAAGATTGATTTTTTTGGTGATTAATTGAATTTTTTTCTCACTTGGACGATGTTTGGGGTGAGTGGTGGTGATGGTACTCTGTCTCCGGACACTTGCCTAGGAGGCCAGGCACCGAAACCACCTAGGCGTCCGAATCCGTCTTTTTGAGCATTCGGTTTACTATAGTATTTTCTTTACCTCTTTAGTTTCCAAGTTGCTTAGATTTCCTTTCTGTATTTGTTATCCAGAAAATGGTACTTTCATAGTTGAAATAGGTTGTTTAAGTTGGTCATTTTTTGTCTTCGGAGTCATTCTTGGACGAATTAGAGAGCTCGACTTTGAAAAAAAAAACTTGGCATTGATGTTGAAGTCCAACTTCTTCTCGAAGTTATTTGCCTTCAAGTTTCTTTCCAAGGGATTTAAGAAATCATAATAATTGTATGGTGGATTCCAATATATTAAAAAGGGTTAGGCGAGTCCTAGGCGGCCTGGGGGGTCCAGGCCGCCTAGCGCCTAGGCGGCTGCCCAATTGAAAAAAAATAAAAATCCCAATATACCGTATTTCTACAATACAACTTGACCAAAAAAAAAAAATAGAAGTCGAGAAGAGAATTTTGTTAATCCACATTATTAAAACAGTAAACTGTAAAACCATACAAGTGATATAAAAGTCAACACCCAACACAACATAAATATACAGAAATTTAGAAAATATACAGTCTAACAAAAGTCAACACACATGAGTCATAACTCAACACAAGTTACACAACAGTCAACATACTCAACACAATAGTCAACAGACTCAACACTCAGCACCAAGAGGCAAGAGTCTTCAATCATCATCATCATCATCAACAGAAGGAATAGCGTAAGCCTCATCATATGCATCAGAGTCGAGGCCATCATCATCAGAGTCATCTCCCTCTTCAATATAACGCTCATCCTCCTCTGTTTCTTCTAAATCTGCCTCTTCCTCCTCCTCTTCTTCTACCTTCCTCTTACTAATATGTGTAATTTGTGCAGATGAGCCCTAGGAGTCTTGGCTGTTGTACCCTTCTTTTTGTGCTTCTCTGAACTCAAATATTGTATAATTTCCTCCTTGATAGCCTCAGGAACATTTTTACACGGGACAACATCCCCCGTAATACCGGCAAGGTGTTTTTTAAACCGGTAAATGCCCCCATTAGTATCATTTTCACAATAATTACATTTAATATGATTTTTATCACTTGGATTCGGGACATAACCATACTTCCAACCCGGATCACCACTCCAACGACTAGAAGCTGGAGAAGACACTTCCATAGAACAAGGCTTATTTTCATCCTTTTTTGGTTCTTCAAAATTCAAAAGATGTCTAATCTCATCTCGAACTGCTTCAAGAACCTTTGTATAAAAACAACATTGCCTCTAACACCAGCAAGGTGTTTTTTGAATCGGCTAATACCCCCATTGGTATCTTTTTCTCAAAAATTACACCTTATACAATTTTTATCATTTGGTTTTGAATTATACCCATACTTCCAACCCGGATCACTTTTTCTAGGAGTAGCAGAAATAGATCTATGACAAGGATTTTGTTCTCGTTTCTGTTTTACATAACTTAAAAATTGCTTAATCTCCTCTCTGACAGCTTCAGGAACATTTTTACAAGGGGTAACATCCCCCTTAATACCGGTAAGATGTTTCTTAAACCGATTTATGCCTCATTTTGTATCTTTTTCACAAATATTGCATCTAACGCAATTTTTGTCATTTGGATTCGGGTTGTATCCATATTTCCAAACCGGATCTCCACTTTGACTACCTCCTGAAGAAGACATCTCAAAATAAAGCAAGCAATCTAAAAAATGCACTTACTTTGGTTGCTTGAACTCCAAACTTTGAGAAACACTTCGATGATTTGATGATCGATCCAATGAAATGTAGTTTTTTGGAGTTTTTTTTAATCTGAAGGGGCTTCTTGTGGGTTTAGAGTTCAAATGAACCTAAAAGCCATCATTCTTAACCTTTAAATCTTTCAAAATAACAAAACAAACAAAAAAATTCATTTTTTTCAGCCTCTGGGCGGGGTGCAGGCCCTGGGTGGCCGCCTAGACGGGTTCCATACCGCCTAGGCAGCCGCTCAAGGACGGACCGCCCAATTTGACCGCCTAGGCCTAGGCAATGCGCCCAGGCCTTCTGGACCGCCTAGGCGCTGGGCGGTTCGCTTTTTTGAACAATGGTAGATTCCATATAATAAATAGGGCCCCCTTCTTTTAATTACTTGACACCCATTCTTAGCCTTCCCCCCATTCCATATTTTAACCCATTCATGGAGCACACTGTCACTTCATTCAAACCAGCCATGCGTCACAATCACCAAATCTGAGCCCACCTATCTCATCCCACACTTCTTATCCATCTCACCCTAACCACCTACCTACATCATCCTTACTCTCGTTCCATAACCAAACCAACCTTCTCATCAAACCACCCCAACTCCTAGTACTAAACATGCCGTCCTCAAAAGTTAATCTCATCCCTCACAATCTAACACCCCATCAACAGCACTTCCTGATTCGAACTTTATGCCATCCACCATCAAGTACCATCTACCCCAACCCCAAACTCCTGACAACTCAGCCAACTTCCATCTCCCTACTAAATCCTAGTTCCATCTTTATATCTTACAACCATCCCCTATTTTCCATAACAGTCAGCCATCATCTACTGATTCATAAAACTAAACCTAACTTACATTAAGCCATGTATCTCCGAACCTTCCAAACCAAAAAGAACCACACTAATCCTAAATTCACATCCTTCCTCAACCAAACACTAAACCCATCCAAACTTGCATGTCATCTTGCATACCCTAACTCTAGTTCTCCTAACCCAAGGGCACCTATTCCAATCTTGATCTTTGTTTCTCGCAAGCCTTACCATAAATCTAATCTAGCATCCTAAACCCTAACCATCACTCTAGCCTATCAACTTAACCACCAGGGCGGTATCATACTTGTTTGGAATCATACCATCGGTCCCATATTAGATGTTGTGAATGTAAAGTATATACTGATTTTCCGGACGACCTTGAATTTTTACACATTATGCCCCTAATCCCAAAACCAAAATTAAGTATCTTGAACTCAAGCCTCAAGCTAAAGAAAATGTAAGGAACTAAAACAAGCAGAAATGATTCCGACAAGCAATAGAACTGGATGTTTGATAAAGAGGAACAACTTATCCCATGGCTCCTGTCTCCCCATTGATCTACAGCTTCCTCTACTTTGCCTCCTCCTTTCCATAATCAGTTAGTTTCCCTCCTCTCCCTTGTTGGGAAGAGGGAAAGGGGAGAGAGGGAAGTTAACATAGGCTTTCCCTTGCTGTCTTTTACTCCTAGAATGTCTTCATTATGCCAGCCAGAGAAGGTTTTGAGCCAAGCCTCTCCTATTCACACCTTCAACTACACCTCTCTACCACAGTTACAAGCATTTAATTCAACCTTCAGATCAGAAAACCTTCCCAAGCAACAATCACAGTTAGACAAAAGAACCTTAATCCACTCATTGCTCCTCCCCGAAACCATGGGTCATCCCAAGAGCAAATATGGCCCTTTGCCAAGCTCTCTCGTCAGCGCCACAGATCAGCACTCATTGGTCAAGTACCTCAGATTTGGCTGTCCCAAAACAAGGAGTTACAAGAATGGCTCTCCTCACCCCAGAGTTCTCTGGTACAAACCTTCAAGCCACAGCCCCGCTAGCCCCCTCCTTTTCATTCTCTAACTTCCCGTTCTCCCCCAAATATTTTATACTTATTTTTTGGTTTTACGGTTTAAGCACACAGTCTGTGCAATGCCTAAGCCCACAACTCGTGGGTTTTTGTAAGAATACTTAATATTAAGTCATCGATTCTCTATGAAAAAGACAACATAGGGCTCTCTAAACAGATGAATAAAAGTTAGAATAAAAAGCATACACCAATTATAGACCTTCTTTTTCCATTTCGAAATTTTAGAAGCGCATGACAACTATTTCATTTCCTCTCTTGCTAGTATTCAGCTTGCTTACAGTAGTATTCTTTATCAACTGGATAACAGTGCTAAATCACAGTGTTCGACTACTCAGGGGAGCCAACCGGGACTCGCCCAAGTAGCCAGGTGGCGAGGCCGAGCAAATTTGGTGCTCAAGCTTGGGGATATTAAAAAAAATTCAAAAAATATAAAATAAATAAATAAATTTATATGTAATATGGTTTTTTTATATTTTCTATCATTTTGGCAAAAAGATTGGAAAGTATTTTAACAATGAATAAATATTTTTACATTTTCCTTTTTTTATTATTTCTAAAATACCCCTGGTGAAAATTTGATTTTTTTCAAATTCATTTTTTTCACTACTTTTTTACTTTCATTTAGATTTTTTTTTACTTTAAACATATTTTCCATATTTTTTGGGATTTGTTTTGTATTTTTTATTCTTTTTAACACTTTTTGGCCTGGCCAGACTACCCAACTCGAGCCAAGTAACTTGAAACTCAGCCTGAGTTACTCCGGTTACTCGGGTTCAACCCACGGCGGAGTTCCGTCCACGAGTCGTAGTTTCCTACACTGCTAAATCACTCTATAAGAAATGAAAATGAGGCTTATAATATCACATAAGCTAGTATCACAATGAAGAACATAAACACTGACCTTTACATAGGTCAGATTTGCATTGACACAAACGCAAAGGTTACTTGGTAGAGTCCAAGGTGTAGTGGTCCATGCCACAATAGCTGCTTTATCAGGATCGCCAATTACCGGAAAAGCCACCATTAATGATGGATCATGAACATTCTGTAATGATTATATATGTTAATGGGACATAAAAGCATAAAGATCAATTTAGAAATAACAAGAGATAAAAGCATAGCATTACCTTATAGTTCAACCCACATTCAAAGTTTGAAAGTGGTGTTTTGCACCCAGTGCTGTAGGGCATAACCTGAAACATGAACATGTCAAGCCAGTCAATATATATGTCAAAATAAAATCAAGACAGTAAAGGTGGTGTAAAGAATATTGAAAAATCCATGTGAACGCATGGATTACAACATGATAAATTAGATAAACTAAGGCCAACATCCACTGGTTTCAAAAGTTAGAAATGACAAGCATGCAACAACAGGTCCTGCAGAGTTACTGATTTAAAAGAGAGATAGAGAGAGAGAGAGAGAGAGCAAAGGTCCTGCCCAGTTCTTATTGGTGCATTCAATTGAAACTCTCAAAATTTCGGCTTTCCACATTGTATGTGCCTAAAACACTTTCATTATCGATATTTTAGCTCTCCAAATTGCTTGTGCCTAAAACAAATTTAGTTATCAAAGGAAATGTAAAATGCATTGCAGCGCGTATAGAAATGCATATAACCCTAAAGCACATGAAGAGTAAAGAATCGGAAAAATCAAACCCAATTCAACGGGTAATAAACAATTAGAGAAAAATCAAACCAACAACAAATGAACTATACCTTGAAACCCCTATATACCAGATCCTTCTCCCAAAGCTGAGCAAATATCCACCAAACTGTCTCCATAAATTCCAAATCCATTGTTTTGTAATCATTCTTGAAATCAATCCATCTTCCAGTCCTTGAAACCACCTTCTCCCACTCTCCCACATAGCGAGTAACTATACTTCGACACTCCTCATTATACTTGTCAATCCCCATTTCCAAAACATCATTCCTGCTCGTAATTCCAAGCTTTTTATCGATCTCATGTTCAACAGGCAATCCATGGCAATCCCACCCGAATCTTCTAGTCACATGGTAGCCATTCATCGACTGGTATCTGGTAACAATGTCCTTGATAGTACCAGCAAGGATGTGGCCATAATGAGGTAAACCAGTAGCAAATGGAGGGCCGTCATAGAAAATGTATTCAGGCATATTCTCTGTAAGCTTGAGCTGAGTCTCAAAAGCTTTGATCTCTTCCCAATAGGCCACAATCTTCTCCTCGTGTTTAGGGAATGAGAAATCCTTGCCTTCACAAACCTCCTCCATGGCTGGGGCCTTTTCTTTATTAGAAAGAGAGGAGCTCGGATAGGTTCCGATTGACCTCAAAATTGAACGAAAGGAGCTCGGATAGGTACCGATGGACCTCGCGAATTGAAGGAAAACTGCTATGATGTGAAGCTTTAGAATACTGAGTATAGGGTGTTGTTTGGATGGAATGGAGAGAAGATTCAGAGCCTCTGTTGCAGTTCACTCGTTTCTTGCGTATGAGGAACACAAGCTCTGAATCTTTTTAGGGTTTTGCTTCGGGCAGCTCTAGGGTTTTGACTCAGAAGTTAAGCGCCGCCCACTGCGGTGAGCAATGGAAGAAGAAATGCTTTAAAAAAACAAAAACAGTGTAACGGGAACGAACTGCGCATTTGCTCCCTTGGATTTGGACCGTTGACGAAACGTGGTGCCAAAGAAATGAATGGACATTGGTTCGACCGTTCACGGAACGTGGTGCCAAAGAAATGAATGGACATTGGTTCATTTATTTAAATAGGAAAAAAATTATAAGGTGGACTTAGAGAAGGTTGTTTTTGTGATGGAAATCCCTCGAATCAGCCTCAAGATTCATAGACGTTAAAAAAAAAAACCAAGAGTTTCATCTTCTAACATATTATCTGTACTGTCTATTTTCAAGACTTTCAAGTATTTTTAGATTTGTTTGAACGTCATTGTATGTAGAACTCTTTTGTTTGAAAAGATCACTATAATTTTATTACTCAATCACCCCAACAGTTACATTGAAAAGATCCCTAAGGTCTTTACTTCTGAAATATATACTAAAAGAACTTTTAAATTCAAAAGTGATTATGCAATCAAAATCGAAGAAAAAACCAAATCTATCTTACATATTGAGACTACCAAAAATTTATTAAACGAATATTGTATTGAAGAATTTAAGAGAAAAAAATATAATTATCTTCATATTGATCTTGTTCAAGTTGGTATTAGACCTTTAACCAGGGTTGGGCTTCAAACTGCTAACATCTTATGCTTAAGAGATAGTAGACATAGACAATTCATGGACTCTTTAAACCTACTTATGATCTCAAATAAATAATTGATAGAGTCAATAAAAAATAAATAATCTCTAAAATGAGACTACTATTTCTGAGCTGAGGTTTAAAATAAGAAATTTAAAAGAAGAATTGCAAGCTCATAACAATAGAATTACTATTCTTGAGACTTCTGGTTTAGAAAATCTCCAATCACTTGATAATCTAATAAATGAATTTGAGAATACACAAAATGAAGATGAGACTGTTAACATAATTGAAAAAATTGATCTTAAACAGCTAAATTACATTAACATGATAAATAAAGTTATTACTAAAAAATGGCATACCAAAGTTACAATTGTTGTCTCCAAATAATACAGTTTTTCAGCCATAGCCCTCATTGATTCAGGTGTTGATCTCAATTGTGTTGACATTATCTCGTCAAGATTATTCGATAAGACCACTCAAGTCTTAAATACTGCTAATGGCAAAAGACTTTTTTATCAATTATAAGCTTTCCGAAGCTGTTGTTTGCAACAATGGAGCTTGTTTCTTGATGCCATTTATTATGGTAAAAGGTCTAGCTCAAGAAATAATTTTAGGAACTTCTTTCCTGAGTCTTCTTTATCCCATAAAATCTATAGACTCCTCAGGAATTTAATCTGAGATCCAAGGTCATAAAGTTAAGTTTGAATTTATTGACAAACCAAAACTAAAAAAAATCAATCAAGTTATGGTTTTAAAAAGAAATAAAGAATCTTTCCTCCATACGCTTAAACACGATATATTAACCAAACAAATACAAGAAAAGATTAACAGCCCCTTAGTCCAAGACAAAATTGTACAATTTAAAAACAAGCTTGTAAAGGAAATTTGTGCTAAAATCCCAAATGCTTTTAGGGAAAGAAAAAAAAATATTGCTGAATTACCTTACGAGCCTGACTTCAATGAAAAATTCATCCCTACAAAATCAAGGCCTATTCAAATGAATAGCCGCCTCTTAGAAATTTGTAAAAAAGAGATCCAAGATCTTTTTAATAAGAAACTTAGAAGCTCTTATTCACCCTAGAGTTGTCTAGCTTTTTATATTGAAAAAGCCTCTGAAAAAGAAAGAGGAGTATCAAGACTTGTTATTAATTATAAGCTTTTAAATAAAATCTTGAGATGGATTAGATATCCAATCCTTAGTAAGAGGGATTTACTTAATCAACTTTATGAAGCACAAATATTTTCAAATTTTTATATGAAATCTAGATTCTGACAAATTCAAATTACAAAAAAATATAGATATAAAACCACATTTACTGTACCATTTAGACATTATGAGTGAAATGTAATGCCATTTGGATTAAAGAATGCTCCCTCTTAATTCCAACACATTATGAATGATATATTCACACCATTCACCCAATTTATGATTGTTTATATTGATGATGTGTTAATTTATTCTGATCAATATAGCAACATTGGAAACATCTCACAATCTTTTAGCGGGTAATTAAAAGTGTAGGACTAGCCCTATCTGGAAAGAAAATTCAATTATTTCAAACAAAATTTTGATTTTTAAGTCACAATATCCATAACCATTCTACCATCCCCATAGGTAGGGCAATCAGTTTTGCATAACATTTTCTTAATGAAATTAAGGATGTAGCCCAATTACAACGATTTTTGAGAAGTCTTAATTATATTTATGTCTTTTATAAAAATCTTGCAAAAGACGGTGCTATACTTTATGACCACCTAAAAAAAACTTCTCCAGAATGGGGGGGAAAACATACTTTAGCTATTCGTAAAATAAAGCTTAAAGCAAAAGAACTACCATATCTTGCAATTCCACATCTTAAAGCTTTCAAAATTATAGAAATTGATGCGTCTGAAATTGGTTTTGGAGCTATTCTAAAGCAAAAAATGTTTGATTGAAAAAATGAACAATTAGTAAGATTTATGTCTCAAAAGTGGAATGATACTCAAAAAATTATTCTACAATAAAAAAAGAAATCCTCTCTATTGTTTGTTGTGTTTTAAAATTTGAAGATGATAGTTTTAATCAAAAGTTCTTAATCAGAACAGGCTGCAAAGCAGCCAAAGATGTTAAAATCTTCGTATCAAAACATATATTTGCAAGATGATAGGCCATACTAGCCAGCTTTGATTTTCATATCCAACATATTGTCAGAAATACTAACTCTTTACTTGATTTTTTAACACGAGAATTCCTACAGGGCATCCAAGGGAAAAGAACTGACGAAAATTCCAGGCGAGACCTCAAGACAGGTCAACCTTAAAGAAAATAGTCTTACTACATCTAAAGACTTAATACAATCTACTGAAAATTCAAAATATTGGGAAAAATCATATCTCCCTATTATGACAATTGATAAAATTCACCTTCATCTCAATCTAGATGAAATCGTAAAAAGTTCTCTAGTCAATCATATGCATCTAAGAGATGAGTTCAAACCACAACTCTTTTACGAAACAATCATAAAGGAAACATGATCCGTATAAATCATCCGGAGATACAGGGGACATAATATTGTTGCTTATCCTAAATTTAGAATAAAGAAAATTCTGGCCTACAAGGACTGGGGATTTGATCCCCTTAAGCCTCGATATTTTAAACAAAGCTACTCTAAAATCAAGAGTTACAATTATTATGATTATATTGAAGCATGGGAAAAGACTCTATTACTTCAAAATAAGCAGAGTACCCCTAGTTGGTTTATCATGTTCAAGCTTAATGAAGCCCTTCAAGAAATTCCTTCATGGTTCAAAAAATGGATGTTATACTGAGGTTCTGCCCCAGATATTGATCCTAAACCTTTACAATGTTCATTGTCTAAATTCCAGGTAGCTAATAAAAATTGGTCGAAACTTGAAATATTAATCCGTTTTACCACTTTATATGAAATCCCATGGATACTCAGATAAACCTATTCCATTACCGAAGATGATGAAAATTGGGACTATATTCACCATCTAGAAAGAAATGTATAAATAAAATGGTGGGACAACTTTGATATCATAGACTTAATCCTTGAAACTATCAAAATTATTAAGATCAAGGTTAATACACCAAGACTTGATCAACCGACTGGTACTGCCTCATATTTAAGGCTCATACAATTCGAAAATCCTAAATTATCAAAGGAAGGGCTTTGAAAAAAGCTACTATCTATGTTTGACGATGAAGAAGATTTCATATTTATAAGCAAAGACGATAGAGATCAAAATGAAGATGATAGTGCTGGAATTTTGCCACCACTCAATTAATGGGCCGAAACAACTCCACCAAACTCCAGGACACGTGGCCCACCAAAATACTTTTACTAAAGTAAAAACTTTTCATCCTACGGCTCATATCTTACCGACAAAAATCAAAAGGACAAAGGATATTATTCTTAAACTTTCTACGTGGCAACAATCACCGACACTACCGACAATCACTATCCTTCACCTTTCCACGTAGAAGATTATAGATGGACCGACATTCCCAGATGAATAAAACTAGACTAAAAGAAATTTGAAGTCCGAGGTTATAAGAGGAGGATCTCCGCCTCTGGAGAAGACATCGCAGGGGAAGAGTTCACTCAGTCTTCTCTCCTCAATCTATCTGTCTTTCTCTCTCTCTCTCTCTCTCTCTCTCTCTCTCACAGATTGTAAAAAGGTCTTAAATGTGTTTAGTGTTTAGAAGATTGGTGTGCTGGTGTGGTTTGCTAGTGTAGTTTCTATCTGATATAAGTACTTCGTTTTCATATTTGTAATTTGTATTAATCTTAATATTACTGTCTTGGCTTTAATTCCTTATTTTATTTGTCATTTAATGTTATTTTATGTCAATTTTGAATTCCAAACTCTTTTTTTTTACAAGATCACAATGATTTTATTACTCAATCACCCCAACAATTACATTGAAGAGATGATAAACACAACAATTAAAAGGATAAGGAATTGATCATCAAAGATGAAGTTAATATTTCATCCTTAGCCAGCGACTCTGCCATCTCATTCACTGCCCTAAAAACATGATTGAAAGCCACTACTTTATTGTGACAAATATCCAAAGCTTCCGATCAAAACCTTTTCAAGCTCTAAGGTGGCTTTACTAGATCTAGACATTGAGTTGATACATTAAGAGAATCCCATTCCACCAACCATGCGAATTGATCACAACGATCCTTTAACAGCTTTGAACCTTGAAGCATATATAACATTTCTACTTGATTTCCACAAAAAATGATTATCTCTACACCCTGATAATCTCTAATCACATGACCAAAACCAGCATGTCTTGGGTTTCCCAGAATTACCATCAAAATTCAACTTAAAACATCGAGGACTATGTAGGATCCATTGACATCGAATTATCAGTCTAGAAATCCGTTGATGTAACAAACTCTTCACATTCAGCCAGATATTTGAAACCCTAAAACCTTCTTTCGTAGAAAGAAACCACAATCAAACATTTTGAAAAATCTTATCTAGAACTTTACATTTCATAATTGGGGGGAAACAATAGATTTTCATATCATTGCTAGGTTTTGTGGCACTAGAAACGTATTTTCGGCATAGTTTTGAGGTGAATAGTACTACAATATTAAAAAAAGAGTAATGATCCTATAGGACCCTCTCCCACCCATGTGTGTAAGACCTCAAAAGATTACCATTAAAGTGGGCACGGATCTCTAGAAAAGTTGTCACATAGGTGTGGGACTTGATTTTTCTATAGATATGTACCAAATTTAATAGTGATCATTTGGGGTCCTGCACACATGGGTGAGGGAGGGTCCTATAAGATCATTTCTCTCAAAAAAATATGTCCTTTTATATTTAAAATTTTAGGTTTCTTTTAAGAATTTTGTAGTTATCATCATTTAGATTTTCAATCTTAAAATTTTAGATCCAAAACCCATATGTAAAATAGATTTTGGATAGAGAACTCATTTAGATAGGTGAAATGGGGATGGAGACCTTATCCCAAATTAAATTCTGTTTCCAGGTCTACATTATTAGAGAGGCGATTAACATATGCAGACGTGTGTGTGGGTTTCTCTAAGTCAACATACTCATCTATTCACATGAATCTCACCCTAAATTCTATCTCAATCATGAATTTTTGGTTCTTTAGGATTTTAGGGATACACACCCTTTATTTAGATTTTGGCAAGGTTGCTTTTTCCTAGCATCCATTTAAAAGATAACATGTTATAATCAAGCCCCTGACTCACATAATACTTCTCCAAAAAAATAAGTGGTTATAGAGGGCAGAGAGCATAGTGATCACCAGGCAAAGAGAGGGAGAAAGAAGCATGGTGCATCTAGAAGAAGCATTTGAAATGGAAAGATATGATAGTATAATTTAAGGATAGTAATACTAATGTTACATGTAGTAGATGAAATTTGTAAAAACTTAAGTCGAGTTTTAAAAGTTATATTTTGAACTTTGAACCTGAACAATAGTGCACTTTCAGCTACCCAGTTTTATATACAACAAGGAGGGCTGATTGTAACCTCTTTGTGAACGAGATAACAATTCAATTGCATGCTTTTTGCATGACATAACATTTAGAATCTAAGAAAACTTACTACAAATTTGAATATACACATAGAATCACTGCACCTTAGTCATAGTTTTGTGATGGTTTATTTTCAATTTTTCTACCGGTTTGATGTTGACAATATTGAATTACTTCTTCTTTTGTTTATGACCTCTAGGGGGGTATAATGCCTTAGTAAACAAACCACCCCGTACATGGGGCTAGAGCAGTTCAACATTAGCAACATCAAACCTCCCACACATTAATGTAGCCCAAATACAAGGGAGTTCGATATCACTAATATAAAACTATCCTATACTTAAAAAAAGGTTCGAGTGTGGTGCGGTTCAATATCAGCAATATCAAATTGCCCATTCTTCAGCTAGATTGGTAGAAGGACGGTCGATGTTTTTCCGCCCTAAAGGTCACCCAAAAAAAAATGATTTATTGATGTTGCCAGCACTGAACCATGAGCAAAACTAGAATAAAAAACTACCAAAAAGTAGGACCTAAGTATAAAAATGAGAAAAATATGGACCACGAGGTAATTCAACCATTATTTTATGTTTTGTTCCTAAACTTTCCTAGAATCTACATAAGTGATAGTAGTAAATTGCTCAACCTGAAAAAGTTGTGAAGTTTGAGTGCATGTGCTACACTTTCTTAGTGAGAAAAATTTACAACCTATCATGAGACAAATAGCCCTTTTCTATGTCAAAGTTGTGATTCCATTTTGTAGTCATTAGTTAAATATGTTCAGAAAAAATGGATTTCTTACCACATGAATACCTAGATCTTAGTGTCAAAAAATCAAACAGTTTGTGTGTAATCTTCATGTGAGAAATCTTAGAATGTAAATTTCTCATGCACTTCTCAAATACATATGGAAGATTTTCTTTTTTAGGACTAGATTGAATAGTTATTTCACCATAATTTAGGCTCTCATATATGTTTCTAGCTATGTCTTGCTTGAAGTAACAAATGCACATTTTGCTCTAATGGGAGCATATAGCCGTTTTTCATTTCAAGCTCAAGTGGAACTTGGCTTTTAGGCATTTGATGATAAGATAAGATATTTGGGGAATATCATACACTAGGTATGGGTGTAGCATTGGATGCTTGGATGCAATATTGTTAGATTCGCTCTTCTTTATGGTCTAAAAGGGAAGTGTTTGGGGGTCTTCATTGTATTCAGGGGAAATCTTTGGATAAAATTTAAAAATAAAAAGTAAATTTTTTTCAAAATAGTATGTACGATCGGTTGCTTTTCTAACTTTTAATATGAGAAGTATATTTTGTAAGAATATCATGGAAGTGCTTTTTTAAAATAGGTTAGATCAAAGTGCTCCCATCATAGAATATTTTATAATTGTATTCAACAAATTTTAGACACTTAGGGTATGTTTGGTTCGTGCGTAAATATTTCTGACATATATAAATACTTTATCATTGTAATGATGTTTTTTATTATTAGAAGGGGTGTGACATCACCCAAATTGAACATTAAATGCCACTAATGCGCACATGTAGGTGATGTCACATCCCTTCTAATGGTAAAACATACCCGTACTAAAAAATGCTCTATGCACAAAACAACGGTATATGAATGTCCAAACTTTGTTTAGTACAATTATAAAATGTTAATGTGAGTACCCTAGCACAACTTTTTTAAAATTTGATATGATAGAGGTTTAAGATTTAATGGCACTTTTTTTAATATATTGGAGGTAGTTACAAAAATCTTACTAATATATTCTCCCACTTTTCTTTGGGGGGGAAAAAGAGTGATTTTGCATTGGAATAATTTATTTAATACTTGTTTTTATATTTTTTAAAACAAAAAAATGTTTAAGATGCGAATCGTTTAGCAAAATAGGAATTAATAGTTTTATTTTTATTTGTCTTTTTTTTAATGGGAAGAAGTGGAGGGAAAGTCCTATTTCCTAAACAATTATTGTTTTCCCTAGCAAGCAAAAGAAGACCAAGTGACGCAAACGAAACTAATTAGTGTTTAAAAAGCTATTTTTTTAGCAAAAGAGGAATTTATTTTTGGAAAAAAAAAATGGTCTTAGAATGCAAAATCCTCTTTTTTTAAAGCAGATGTTTTTTTTTAGGGAAATGCCATTTTTTTTTTTTTAATAAAGTGGATTTATTTATTTATTTAAACTAAGATGTTGTTTGGATATATTTAAATACATTTTCATAAATATTTTTCCATGGAGATGACACATTTCTAGTGTTTGGACAGAAAAGTATTGCCACCAAAAATTATTTTCCTCATTTCAAACTTAAAATAAGGAAATCTAAATCCTTGCCTTTTACCCTAATAATAAAAACCACCCACTTTAAAAATACAATTAATTATGCCAAAACACCTCCACAAATAGAGAGAAAAAGTATTTCAACTTTAAAGCTTTGTAGAGAGAGTATTTTAAAATTTTAAAAAGGGAAGCTATGCCTAATTTTAGTGAAAGAAACTACATGAAAAGTTATAGAGAGAAATTACTTCAAAATTGTTATAGAAAGAGACTATCTCAAATTTTAACTTTTAGAAAGAGAAAATATCTTAAATTATATAATATGTTAGAGAGAAAAAGTACCTAAAAAATTATAGGGAGATAAACTATCTCAAAATTTATAGAGAGAAACTATCTCAAATTTGAAGCTTTAGAGAGACAAAGTACCTAATTTTTTAAGAGATAAGCTATCTTAAATTTTAAGTTTTAGTAAGTGAAACTATCTTTTCGGATTGAGAAAGTGCTTGAAAAGTTTAGAGAATAAAACTGTCGCACAATTTTTAGATGTATAAACTATATAAAAAATTTAAGAGAGAGAAGATATCTCAAATTTTAAGTTCTAGAGAGAGAAACTATCTTAAAAATTTTAGACAAAGAAAATATCTCAAAATTTTTAAATAAAGAAACTATCTCAAATTTTAAGTTTTGGATAGAATAAATACCTCGAAAGTTTTTAGAGAAACTATCTCAAAATTTAAGTCTCAGAGAGAGAAAGTATTTTAAAATTGTATAGAGAGAAACTATACCAAATTTGAGAGAAGAAAACTATCTCAAAATTTAGAGATAAATTATCTCAAATTTTAAGTTTTAGAGAGAGAGTACTTGAAAATTTGTAGAGAAAAAAACTGTCTAAAATTTTAAGTTTTAGAGTGAAGGTACCTAATTTTTTTAGAGAGACACTATCTCAAAAATTTTAGAGAGATATATTTTCTCAAAATAATAGAGAAAAAACCACCTCAAATTTTAAGTTTTAGAGAGATAAAGTTCTTAAAATCTATTAGAGAAAGAAACTATCTTAATTTTTAAGTTTAGAGAGAGAGTTTCTTAAAATTTTAGACAAAAAACTAAATAAAATTTTAGAGAGAAAAACTATCTCAAAGAGAAAGTACTTGAAATTTTTTAAAGAGAGAAACTATCTCAAAACTTTTAGATAAACTACATCAAATTTTAAGTTTTATAGAGAGAAAGTGCTTGCAAATTTTCAAAGATCGAAACCATCTCTAAATTTTTAAAGGGAGAAACTATTTCAAACTTTAAGTTTTAGATAGAGAAAATACATAATTGTCTCAAAATTTTCGAGTTTTAGAGAAAGAGAGAAAGTATCTTAAAATTTTAGATAGAGAAACTATATCAAATTTTAGATAGAGGAACTACCGGAAAAATTTTAGAGAGAAAAACTATATCAAAGTTTTAGAGAGAGAAACTATAACAAATTTAATAAAAGAATGACTTTATAATAAATAATACAATTAAATGCCTCTAAAAAACTAAAACAAAAAACAAAAAGCCATGAAAATGTTATGCATCCATGTACCATACTACTATCCAAACAACATAAATCTATTTTATAGGAAATGCTTTTCTCAGGAATATATTTCAAAGGAAATAGATTTTTCTAGACAATCCTTTTCCGTGGATCCAAACGGCCCCTAAGAAGGTTGCAGACTTTTTCTTTTTAAGGTGAAAATGGTCTTAAAGGTGAAATTTTTTGGCAATACATTTGTTTATTTTTATTTTTAAAAGAAAGATGGCCTTAAGTGTCCCCCTTTTCTAAAAAGAAAATGGTTTTTTAAAAAAGCAAATTCAGTTTTTGAGACAATAAAAAAAGTGCAAAACTATGTCTAAGAGATCAATAAAGCAATGGTCCCCCAATGAAAATGATTTTTTTTTAAAGCAAGGTAGATCATTTTTTTAAAAGCAAAATTGTCCTTTTTTTTTAAAGCAGAAAGCTAAGAAATGAATTAAGAAGTTCTATTGCTCCAATGTTAAGAAGTTCTATTGCTCGAATGAATTAATAAAGTTTTTTTAGCACGCCAAAATGGTAATCCAAATACTGAAATGAAGGTAATTAAAGTGTGTAGTGTTTCTTTCTTTTTTTGTAAAGGTGAAGAATAAGAGACAAAATATTAGTCTTCAGGAACAAAACGAGAAGCCCCTACCAATTCAAACTTTTTTTTATTCCCTTTGGATTTTAAATGGCTGTGGTTTTGATAAGCCTGCGGCCCTATTTATTGAGATAGGGTTGCAACCATCTGCTCCGTCCATTTATTTGGACGGTGCAAAATGGGGACCCAATAAAAATATAGCAATGAAGCTTCCTAACGCGTTGGTTAATTCTTGATGAGAACCCTTTTTGGGAGACAAAAAGGAGGAGAGAGAAAGAGGGGAGAGAGGTGAGATAAAAAGTAAATATGTAGAAATTTAAAAAACCCCCAAATTCTCTCTCTCTACTATTGGAATCAAGCCTTCTATCTCTCTCTAAAACTAGAATTGAATGTTGATCCCAACTTTTCAGCCCATGTAGAATTTTAAGAACCCCCAAAACGCTATCTCATTCACAAACCCCTCCATCCTCTATCTCTCTCTCTAAAACTAGAATTGAATGTTGATTCCAACCTTTCAGCCCATGTGGAATTCTAAGAACCCCCAAAACGGCCTCTCATTCACAAACCTCCTCTAACCCCTATGTCTTGAAATGGGTGACTCAAGGCATTAATTTTTTTAAAAAATATCTTACTTTTATTCTGCAATATCTTGTTGTTAAAATAATGCTCCTAGATACAACACATGATCCTTATTTTTACTATTAAGTGAAATAAAAATTATCTAGGGCCTTTAAACTAACTTCCACTATAAGTTTTAGCACAAAATACAATCTTAAAAATTTACAGAAAATAAGAAATAATAATAAAAATTAATTGAAACTATTGGGAATGCTTACTGGAAGGTGCCTGGAGTTATCCGTTAGGACTTGGTACACGCTACACTCGATTCTTTAGTTGATGATGTATTTTACTTCTTTAAGAGTTGTTAGAAATTCTGAGATAGAGAAGCTTTGTAGGCAATACTTCTTTCTCTAAGGTTTTAGATAATGCAAAGATAAATTATGATTTATAGAAACCCTATGGGAACAAACTAAGGTAGAATCTATGAGTTGATATCTCTTTAGGTTGGGTTTCTTTATTCAAAATACAACAAACATTTGCTTAGCGTTTCTCTATAGCACATCTTATATTTTTTTTCTTTACCACAAAATACAGAGGAGAGAGAGAGTGACGTGCCTCCCTGTGGGTCAAGAGAGGGGAGGCCTGTGATTAAAAAAAATTGAGAGTGAGAGAAATCTAGGATGGGAAAAGAGAGGGAGTAAGTGCATGAGATAAGGGGTTCACATAGGTCTAAATAAAAAATGAAACATATCTCCTAATTTAAATGTGATTCAATATAAGTTGTCTTATCCAATTTCTAACTTGACCTGTAGGATAATTAAAAAATCTATGCGGGTGAAAGAGATTTAATCAAAGCAATCCATAAAAAAAAATAGCTAGCATGATTTTAGGTTTAACTTGACCTTTAGGAAAATTATGAAATCTATGCCATAAAAGATATTTAATCAAATCAGGCATCATGATTTTAGGTGGAAAGATAAGAACTTATTCTTTTTAGAAATTGAACAAGTCGAATTTATATTTAAAATTGAAATACAATCCATATTTATCACAGATCTTCTATGATGATAGGAAACCAAATCTATTTTGAATTCTATTTCATGTCTTAACTTATTTAAAGTTTGAACCCATCAAGTATAAAAAACAATTGGGGCTTGCCCCCTTTTTCCACAAAAAGTGATGTGCCCACTTTTTGTTTTAAGAAAAAAAATAAGAATTTAGGGTGACCCCTAGGGTGGCACGTGGTCCCCAAACTAAAAAAAACACACTGGGCCCGGATCCTTGATTCCACATATGTTATTTTATATTATGAAATTTTAGAAATACTCTTTTAATGAATAATATGGTAGAAATAATATTTTAAAATTTTTAAAAATATTTAAAAATTGAATAAATATTTATTTACAATACCAAAATAAAATATATTAAGAGTGGATAAGTACCAATGAGTCAAAATAAGTGACAATAATGATACTTCACTCGCCTAAAAGACTATGATCTAGTACTATTTTCTTATCCAATCCTCTAATACCCATGACCCACAGTCTCAAAATAGGGTTTTATGATTGAATTGTAAAAATTAAGTAATAAACAGTGAGACCATGATCCTAGAATGTAGATTTCAATTCACCCCTTTAAGAGCAATTTTAGCACTCGTCACTATAGTGCAAAAGTGACTCTCTCTATGTATATGTACATGTGTCCTTCTGCTTCCCAGTAATGTGGATGTCATGTGTGCATATCGTGCAGAAGCTTGTTGAGGCTTTGACCCTTGTTCTCACAAGCAATGTTGTCAAATTTGCTTTGGTTTGGCATGTAAAATGAAACAATCCGGTGATTTGAAGGAAGACTTCGGTCTTTTTTAAAAAAACAATTTTTTTTTTAAAAAAATATTTTTACAAGTGAATTTTTTTAAAAAGCAAAAAACTAAAAAAAAATAAAAAATAGAAATTTGTTAGAACTTATATGTTAATACTATTACCAATGATTAGCCATAATCATAAAGAGCTAAGTTAAAGCTTCGGTATTCATCATTTTACATTTCAAATAAACATTAAATGATAATAAATATGTGAATATCCATCATTTTCTGGTTTACTCCAAATAAAAAATTACAAATGTAGTGGTAAAAAACATATGTCAACGGATCTATAACCATAGAGTTCCAAAAACATTCATGTACATACATAGTATATAGACACAAAAAGAAAGATATAAATAATAAAGTTCATGAAGTCCATAACTCCATATCTAGTCCAAATGTACATTGGAAAAAATGTAACCAAAAAAAGAGCATAGAGAAAGTATTAAATCCTAATTTTAATCTCATCATTGTCATCCAAAAACATTATCACTATAGTCAATACCAACATGATCATAATCAACATCAATATTGCATCCTCCCTCATCAACATGGGGCACATATATCCCTTCCTCGTCTTCTCTTGGCAGCTCAACTTTTGCGCATTGTGAGTCTTCTCCCTCAAAGTCAACACTATAGTCAACATGATAGTCCCTTAAAATTAAATCCTAATTTTAATCAATCAATGTCATCATTGAGATCCAAAAACATTATCACTATAGTCAACACCAACATGATCATAATCAACATCAACATTATATCCTCCTTCAACATGGGGCACATATATCCCTTCTTCTTCTTCTCTTGGCGGCTCAACTTCTGCGCATCATGAGTCTTCTCCCTTAAAGTGTTTAGGAAGCTCCACACCCAAATTGTTAGTATTATGAATATAATCTAAGCTAATGGGATCCGTGGTCGGCCCCCTCTTCCTTTTATGTTGCTTACATTGTATAAATTGAATTTACAAATTCAAATGTATCACTACATATTATAAATTCATAATTAAATAGAAGAAATATAAATAATCATCAAATATGAAGTGTGCAAGTTACCTCTTTCGTAGCTTTAAATTGTATTGGACAAAGACTAGAGCACTTAATCACTTATGTTCTAGTTTATTCCTCTTCTTTTATTCCTATTCTTTGTGTGGATTCACTGAAAAACACTCCAATTCTTCTCACAACCAGTAGTGCTTCAAGTTTGGCTCAACACTTTAATTGCAAAGCATTGTAACTCACGACATTGGTTGCTAAATTGAGATTACCATGCAACTGTAAAAATTAATCATTATCATGAAATGTAAAATCAAAGACATTAAAATAAATAATTAGAAGGAAAGCAAGAATGAAATTTTATCTGGACTTAGTGTAGAGTGGCTGCGGATTGCCGTCGGAGATACATTTCACATTGCATATTGATTTTGTCTTGGATATATTTATCTTGTACAAGCCTTGCAAGGGCATGAACCAATCCTGTTGTCACATCTAATTGCTTAGAGGGAGACGCTTGAAAGAAATAATTTGGGTTAAGATAGAAGCTTATTGCATGGAGGGAGCTATAAAGTTGAGATTGCCACCCATCATCAATAATTTTCAGATAAAGTTCATATAGAGGTTTCATGTTCTTAAGCCTACATTATATCTCATTTATAACCCTATCCATTGCCTCATAAAAGTACCCCATTGCAGGCCCCTCCTCACCATCAGCTAGGCGTAAAACTCTTACTAATGATTCAATTAACATCTATCACATGCTTACAATGCTTCCAAAAGAAAGAATAAAAAATTATCTAAGAGACCTCATTCTCGGCCCTCATTTTTGTATGTTGTGATTTCACCCAAACATTTTCCAAGGGGAAGCTTTGATTTCATTAGGCTTTCTAAACTAAGGAAGTTGGTGGCAAAGCGTGTAATAACTGAGTGAACCAATTCCCTTCTACAATAGCGCCTCATCATGCTCAAAATCAGTGTGTGATTATATTTATACTTTGTAAATTATTATATTTATACTTTGTAAATTTTCTTGCCAACTGTAGGACCTCTAGAATGTCCCAAAATTGAAAATCTTCTAGATATTTCTCTTGTTTTCCTACAATCTCTAAAATCAAATCCATACAATGCGCAATACATGCCGTCCAATACATGGTTTTATACTTTTCAACCAACATTAGTCCAACCGCCCTGTAATTTGTCGTATTATCAGTTATGAATTGAACCACATATTGATGACTGATAATTTTGACAATATCATCAAACAAACCGAAAAGAAGCTCATCAGTTTTTGATATATTAGAAGCATCCATAGACTTGATAAACATTGTACCCTTGGGACAATAAACCAAAAAATTGATTAAATTTCGGTTTGCTCTCTCTAGCTACCCATATGCCATAATAGAATATCCAGATGTTTTTCATGACTCCCTATATTCATCAAAAAAGTTGGTGACCTCAATCACATTCTTTTGCAAAAACTTGCACCTTAGCTTATGATAACTTGGCATTTTATAACTATGACCAATGACATATATTGCATTAGCTATCGGTTGAAAATTATGTAAATTTGTTGCATTAAATAGCATAGCAGTATCATACATAAATCAAGCTATAGCCACGTATACCTACTCAATAATTTATTTCTAAGCTAAAGCACTTTTTATGCTTGGTTGTCCTGCAGGTGTGGTCCTAGGGGCAAAATAGCCCCTCATTCATCCTTTCTTTCCAACCCCACTGCCTCTACCACCACCTCTCTCTTTTCCTCTCCCTCGAACTACATTATGTTGTATAGAAGCAGACACCATTTCAATCCCGTCATATTCTTCATAATCAAACTCTTTACGTTCTCTAATTGTTTGGGGTCTTCAAGGATTCTCAATGATATCGTGGACTCTTTGCTTTTTTTGCTTTTGAGAATTGATTTCACCCAAAGCCTGTTGCATTCACCATTTAACATTTGCTGAAACTTCCTTACAAGGTGTAATATTACCTTGCACTTCGGCAAGACACTGCTTTAATCAAAATATACTAGACCCTTTAATTAATTTCTCACAAAAAATTCATATGCATTGGTTTCGATCTGCAGGAACTGCCTTTGTGTATTCCCATGCAAGGTCAGAGGATCTAGAACTTGCTATCCCTGCTAATGGGGTCGATCCAGATGCAGAGCTTGACATGACTTACACACAGCTACAAAGGAATAATTTAAGACAATTTCAACTTTCAAGTAAAATATTCTAGAAATTAATAGCTTTATAACAATGGCTTGATGAGATCAATCCATATAACAACATCCATTTATAATATGCATAAAAAAAAGATATTAATAAACTCAGTTGTGGTAATGAAAAAACATTTGATTAACATCTAAGTTTGATTTTACTTAGACTGTCAATTATTTGAATGAAAGCACAAATAGTACAAGATAACATGATTTTTTTGTTAAGGTTTCATCGACTTATTCGAAAAAAAACATGATTCTCAAGGTCTTTGTGTTTTGGGAACACAAAAAGTTGAAATGAAGCTCTTAAATTGTATTACAACGAACAAACAAACAAAATCACCTCAGTTTAAAGAAAATATCTGAGAGAAGATTGTCCAAAATTCTCAATATGACACAAATTTTAGCTCTTCTGCCAATTAAAAAACACTACCACAAATCACACGTATAGTGTATACCCCCAACAAACAATATCCTAATTTAAAATTTTAAATGAATATCCCAATATAAGAATGGACAAATTACATATATTACGAAAAAAATACATCAAATAATTCAAAAGAAAATTGGCAGAAAATTAGATTTAGAGAAAAGAGATCAATTACAAGTACTAAAATTTCACAACAAAATGTCACATAACATTATCAGTCACCCATTTCACAAAACAAACATTTAAACATTATTTGAATGAGATTATAGTTTGTGTGTATGTGTATGGGCCAATCTAACTTGACCAGTTTTTATAGTTTACATACTTTTGTATTACCTCTTCTTACTGCCGTATTTATGTTAATGCATTTTCCAATGTTACGTAAGCAAGATATTTTGGGTCCTTTATAGGGAATTTAATTTATAGAGAAAATAGATCATTGATATTAGTAATAGATTGTATCTATTTAGGGTAGGAACAAACAACACAATAGTATTTCATTGCTACAAATATGGATTATTGAAATCGAAAAGAATAAAACATATTGGATATTTCTCTTCAACTCCTAAGTATTCTTTACATTATATTATACGAATAGTTGAAGTGGACCCTCGAAAGAGGAGATTGATTATGGGAGTGTTTGACTTGAACTATTGATTGGGCCGTGCAGATATATGAATTTATCTGCCACATTGAAATTCAACCAAATGTGTTTTTGTCCAACCACCGTATTGGAACTTAGGAGGAGAGAGGGAGAGAGAGAGAGAGTGCATACTATTTTTGGAAGAGAGAGAAAGACCTTGAACTTGAGGGTGGAAAGAGGAGACGGTTCGTGCACCAGAGTAGGGAGAGTAGGTTGTAAAAACCTTTTTACCTTTTAACATTTGAAGGTAAAACATTTTTGAATTTTGTGTTTTACCTTATATAAGAGAGAGAGGGAGAAGAGAGAGAGAGAGATATCAAATTACTGATTTTGCCCGAAAAGGAGAGAAAAAAATAATTTCGCCTCTGTTTTTTTTAGTCGAATCTCATTTCTTCACTCGAATTGACTTAAAGCATTCGAAACAACACGAAGTACCCCGAATCTTGCCGAAGTGAGTGATTTGTTCTCCGCTTCATTTCAATTTCGTGTGGAAAACCAAAGGCTTCCGCCAAAGCGAAGCAAACTTGATAACATTGCTCATAGGCAACCGCACACAGGAGACCCACTGCAAAATCTCACAGTTCTCCTAATCTACAAATATGATCATTGGAAATCTCTCCGACCTCAACAAGGGATGACTCATTGCAAAACCTTCTCGGTAATGCCACATGCTCAGCGCTTAGAGTTTTTAAATATGATCACGGCCATAAACAGCACAACCCTTGGTCAATCAACACATACACTTCCACTAAAATGCATATTTCATTGTGAAATAGCGTATTTACAAACTCTCTAGGCCCTTCGGGCCGCAAAACCCAACATGCTTCCATTTCTCTCTCTCCTCTGTCTTCTCCTCCCCCATTATCTCTTACCTCTAATCCTCCTTCAGGATCTCCCAAGCTCCCCACCTTCACGGCTTCGGCCCTGGACCTCTCTTATAATTTCTTCATAAGCTAAACCCCAACCTCAACCCCAAATCCTCATTCTCAAACTACTTCCCTCTCTACCCCACTTCTCCAATTACCTCATCTTTCACCTGTGTGGAAAAACTTCTCATTTACTTTACCTATTCACATTTTTGACAGATTTAGGTAAATAATTGTAGGATTTCAATCAAAATAGGCCTATAAAGAGAGAATGTGAAAATGTTTGGCATTAAGAATTGGGAAACTAAAGAGTGCTTGAAAGGGGTTGGAGCAACCTATTGGGGCTTATGGCTCTCTCTTAATAAGGGGAAGGGGGAAGAGGGACTGATGAAGGAGATGAGAGAGGCCCAAGGGATTTATATTTGTTTCACTGCCACCATCCCGCCATTTGTTTCACCTAATCACATGAATTAGTGAGAGAAATTGGCATATGGGTAACTGGGGCTTTTTATGCCCCAGTTTAATAATACAAAAAAGGAGGCAGAGGAATGCTGTAAATCATTAGGGCAGAGAGAGACCCAACAAAAATTCGATGGAAATTTTTTTCCAAGGAAGTCGCAGAGAGAAAGCAACATGTGTAGTGCAAAAATGTAGGGCTGAGAATTTATCTAGTTTAGATCCGAAACCTAAATTTCGGACACTATTCGGATCCAGGTATGTATCCAAGATTTTGATATGATGTGGATCCAAAGTTTGGTTACGAATAGCAATTCCGATCGGATCTGGGTACAATTGGATTTGATCCGGATCCAACCCAGTTATTAAAATGGATTGTCTACAAAGAGACTATTTATCTTTTGTACATGGAGGCACAATCTTTTTATTAGTGAAATAAGATGCATCTTCATCATCAGCCTCCATGCATTTTTTGTAATTCTTAATCATATTTTCAAAATCTTCATATGTTGTATTTCTAGCCTCCCTGCTTTGTACCTCCTTCATTACCTTATTTCATTTCCCCCCTACAATTTCTATAGGCTTGATTTCCTTTAGGTCTGGGTCAACACCTTCCTTCTTCATCTCTTCATTGATGCTAAAGTTAGATGTTTTTGCTGTCTCAAGGCCAACTTCTATCATTCCACCTTGTTCATTATAAAAAATAGGACCTTCATCAAAGATGAGGTCACCCGTAACATCGAGAAATGATGAACTTGGCTCAGTCCTACAAAAAGGCTCATAACAAAATAGATAAACACGCATTTGAGAGGGACAAAAACATTGTCTATGATAACTGCTAAATTTATCAACACAAAAGTGCCTTAGCCAAGGCTGCACTCTTTAAACCCTTTGGACTATGTTTGGGGGCTCTATTGAGTGCGAGCTATTGTTTGTTTGTTTGCTAACTGCACACACTTTAGTTAAGCTTCAACCACCTCAAAAAAAATTCTGGTTCTCCCTTTTTTTAAAGAATCCAAAAATACCCCTGGATGTAAATTTAGTGGTCTTTTTGCCAGTTTTTACTCGATTTTTAGCTTAAAAGGCCCAATTGTGAGCGCGCAACCTTTATGCAGCACTTCAAATTTTTAGAGAATGTTTACCTTCCTGTTATGAAACAGGCCCTTAAGGATACTCATGTTATTTAGAATGAAATCATAGGCCATCGAGAGGAATTGAGAAGATCGATTAAATTGAAGAAGATTAGAAAGAAGATAGGAAAGAGAAAACTGAGACAATCATTATTTATTATTTATTATTTATTATTTTTATTTTTTGTTTATCGTTTACATATCCCTTATTATAATAGTTTTTAGATGGATAAATTACGACCAGGCTTTGTCTTTTATATGGGGGATTTCAAAGATAGAAATCATTTTATTAGATGCAGTCTGTCTCTCTCTCTGTGTGATTATCAAGTATCCTTTCTTTCATTTATGGATTTTTTTATTTTTTATTATAAGGAGGCGCTTTTTAATGGAAGATTAAGTGTTTGGGGTAGAAGATTAAGTATTTGGAGTACGGATTTATTAACCAGATTCTGAAAAATAGATTTACGATATGTTGCGATTTTTGTTTATGATAGAAATTGAGAATCATGTATGTTTTAATTTTTGTTGATCATTTACTGATTTTATTATTATTATAAAGTTATTGGATGGAAGAATAATTGAATCATTCATGAAATTAGCAAATTATTTTTTCTTTTATTTACATATTTTTTTAGCTATAAGGAATTTTTTGATGGAAAATCATGTATTTGAGTACGGAATTAATGAAGGACATTATTTCTTTCATAATAGTATTATCGTTATGTGAAATTTGGTGATATTCCAAATGTTTTTGATAGAGTATTGAATCTACCTCTATAACAAACCCGCACATAATTTTATTTTGAAGAAATTATAAGAAATATACTTTAATTTTGAGCTAATTAGAAAAAATCCCCACACTTTGCTAAACCTCTACATTATTTTTTTCACCTTTTGTATTTTTTTGATCAAATAGCCTTCATGGTAATTGTGTTATTGTGAAGACATTCATTGTAGAACAAGTGCCATGATGACCTTAATGTTTTGAAACATCACGATACTTAAAATACTGTAATAAACTTTAAATGTATCACAATACTTAAAGTGCCGTGATGATCCAAAGAGGTATCACATGACTAATAACCATCACGGTTCTTTACGAACTCAAAGAAGAAATTTAGAGAATTTTAATAAGCACCCCTTGTGATTTCATGTCGATTGTCCCATTTTTTATCTTTCAGGTAAGGTCTTTTACTTTTCTTCATTTCTCCTAAATAGGTTATTGCCTGACGAATAAATGTATTTTGCTCCGATCGAGCATTATATACAAGATCTTTGAGAGAGAGAAAGAGAGGGAGGGAGAGAACGAGAGAGAGTTCCACGGTAACTGATGTGGCAAGAGTTGAATGGAGAGAGAGAGAGAGAGTTCCAAGGTAAGTCATGTAGCAAGACTATTACGGTTCTTTACCTATCTGGGTTATCACAACACTTTAAATATCATGTCTAAAGGGCATTACAACTTTTTAAGTACCGTGATGCCTCCAAAACATTAATACCATCACAACTATTGCTATACCGTAATAATGTCTTCACGATAATACGACTACTGTAAAAGTTATTTTGGTAAAACAAAATACGAAAAATAAAAAAAAAGTGAATGAAATTTAGAAAAGAATGAAGATTTTTTTTTCTAATTAATCTAAAATTAAGATATATTTATGATAATTTCCCTCTATTATTTTGATAATTTAAACACTCCACACTATGCAAATAATAATAGTGCCATTTTACTTCTACAATACATGTGCATTTCACGTGCATTTTGATAGTAAATATAATAGATGTAATTTCATACTAATATTGAATGAGAGGTTTGAATCCTTTATATAAAGGAAATAGATGTCATATTAAAAATTATAAGATGAATGCATAATTTACTAACTCATTATAATTTGTACCAAGACGATATATTTCACAAAACTCTATCTTTTGAACCTTATATTATTTGAAATAACCTATAAGTACTTTTTCTACACAAATACCAATAGAAAATACATTTTTTTCTGAATGTAATATCTATATATTTAAAAATGTATTTTTAACATTAATTATTCAAAAAACATTTGGGTGTGAACGAACTTTTCCATTGCCAGAAACCTCTCCTGGATTGCAAGTTTCTCCACTGGGGGTAGTCATGATGGCTTCATTCATTATTGGGTTAAAATTAAACTGTGGTTGTAGAACTTTCCTTTCTGTACATATTTAGCCACAATTTAAGGTAGGCTGTCAATGGGCAGGACAGCCCAGCCTGCCCCGATTTCCCTTATTATTTCTTTATTTTTATGTAACACTAGGCCCAGCCTCGCCCAAGCCAGACTAGGGCCGGGTAGCCAAGGCCCCGGTTGGGCCCAAGCAGGCTATGGACCTCGGCTGGCCTCCTATGTGACATTCAATGAGAGAGTACGGCCCTAATAAGAGTAGAAACCTATAAAAGGCGACTCCAGTGTCGGGTAACCATTGAAGAGGACATTTAGGGCAATCTACCTCCTTATCCAATTCAATCTCTATATCTTCATATTATAAATTGTTTTGTTGGTATTTTATTTGAGAAAATATGCTACCAAATAGAGGAAACCCTTTTTTAAATGAGTACTCTATCCAAACTAAAGAATAAATTAAGTAAACCTAAGTGCTCCCATAACGTTCTTTCGAAACCTCGTTCTTAACAATCAAATTTTAGAAATTTTATTTTCTAGTAATAAGGTTTATACTTTATACCCTTTTGTGATTGTAATCACAATAATTGGAATTGTGTAATGCACCTGCCTCTTGCCATTTAAAATCAACTCCTACTTTTCCCACTGAAAGGCGTATACGAGGGCCTACTCAGCAAACTGCAAGGCTCAAGTTCCTCCTCCTGTGGGTCTGCCCTTGTAATTCGATCCAGAATCCAAACGTCCACAATGACCTGGGCCCTAAACGCTCAGTGGGCAGAGTCCTAGTTGTGAAGAAAAGAGGAGAAAATGATAATGACAACAATCATATATAGTTCCAAAAAGGAAGATTATAACAATCCTTCGATATCCGATTTCATTACAATCAATTTAGCCACAGAGAACCCAAATTTGAAATATAGAAAACCAATTAATATGTTGGGTACCAATAAATTAACATGGTAACAGTAAATTAATGCATTACATGAGCATACTTCTCTAAAGCTTTCCCTGCAATATCTTTTCTGCAAGGTCAAACCTAGGAGCAATATCCACTGGTACCTGCAATCAAAAGCCTTAGATGTCAAGCCACCAACGAATAGTCAACTATTATGTATACAATCAAACCCATCTTGCAACATAGCACAGGATAACATCTCTTTGACAGAGCATTTCTTCGTTGTGATAACTCTCTCCGGCTGAATACATTACAATTTTCTTAAAATGATTACAAGATGCCATGAAAATGAGAATGTTAAGCACCAAATTCCTTCTCCTTAGTAAAGAGAGAAACCATGCAACCAATCTAAACATATGCTCAGAGGCAAATCTAGGTTCTCAAATTGGAGATCCGCAGAGCTAAGCCAATCGAACTAAGAGAAAATTAGGCCATATTTCTGGATGCTTTCCAAATTTGGGGGCCTTGATGTAAAAATTGCATACGTATTTAACTTGGATGCTGACAGAGACGACCAATAATTCTTTAAAATTGTTCAACATAAAAATTCACAATCTGATTTGTGTGCCCATGTATGCATGTGTGTTACCAATGAATCATTAGAGAAGAGTTCCAATCCAGTAAATCATAACAAGCAGATATTCATACCTGAATCTTTTCTAGTTCTTGCAAAGCATGGCTCAATGGTTGTGTCATTGTAGCATACATGTTAAGAAGTGAACCTGCAGCAGCTTTATCACCTTTAGCTTGTATTGTCATTATTTCTCGACTCAGGCTCTCGACTGCACCTTCGACCTATAGCCAGGGGAACATGGGGTGCGTTTGTAATGGAGACAGACAAGGAACGTTTTAACTAAAAAGCTGGCTGCAATAACAATTACCTCTGAAAAATTAACCGAAAATGTTCCAGTTGAGTCTAAAATAAAGCCTCCTTTTTCAAAAATCCAATTAAATTGCAGAGCTTGCCCTTTCCTGCTTCCAGGAAATAAAAAAGACATTTAATTATGTTGGAAAAAGAAAGCCGTTGATAAATTATGTCAGCAAAATCGACAAGTTGGGCACATACCCATGTGCTTCTTCTAGCCCAAAGCGTACAGAACGGAAGCAGCCAGCAAGGAATGAGACATACATAGACATGGATAGGCTTTTTGGCAGCAGTCCCTGTCAAAGGCAACCAAAAGATTAATTCATTAATTATTTCACACATTCACTTTTTTATCCTTAATTTTTTTTACTACATTATTCAATCAGAAGCACCTGATTGACAAGGAATTTAAGCGCCCAAAGCCCAACAATATCTGCTTTTGCTTCTTCTAAGGCTGAGTGAAGCTCTTGAAGTTCCTTCACAACATAAAACAATGGAGTAAAGTTAGGTAAAATTTCCATTGTTCTTTCTTTTTGAAAGTTAAAATTCCATTGTTCAATACAATCATAGCTGAAATTGTTCGGCAGTGCTTCATAAAGAAATTTTGAGATGAACTACTCCGATTCACTGACTATGATTGCTCGATAATTATAAATATGGCCCTTTGTTTCTTCCATTGAAAATGGAATGTTTACTAAATAGACATTCTACAAAATTGTATGTAAGTGACTAACTTTTATAAAGTTGTTGTTGGAAGCCAATGTAGGATGAAGACAAAAACTATTCGGATTGAGGGAAATCTTAAACCCTGTAATTTCCTATCTTTTATTTAAAAGCAAATGTGGCTGACAAATAAAATGAAAATATTAAATAAATGGTGCCATACCAATCTCACAGTTGACTGTTGGCCACTGGGAAGTGTTATGGTATGAGGTCCAATCCCATGGCAGCACTCGTGACAGATTGTGTGAGTAAAGAAGGACTCAAAATCAACATATTGCTTCTGATCTTCTCTGATGCATATTTCAGATATGGGCTGAAGAATATGCTTAAACCTAAATGGGGGGAATAGATAATCTTGTCGAATTACTACAAATAGGAGTCAAGAAATATCATTAAGAACTATTGAAATCCAAAGAGGCTCTCTAACTGGCAGTGTAAACAAATAATTGTGTACGGAGTGTTTACTTGGCTTCTGAGACATTCTTGAGCATGACCATTGATGTTCCTCGCTCCTTAACTATTCTCTCATCATTTGGCAGATTGAAAGCAACCGTTTGTGGACCCTTAACATCCTGAATAAAAAAATCAGAAATATGCTCAACTTCAGTTTCCTGAAATCCTGAAAAATTGCATCAGCATATGAAAAGTAACTTCAAACAAGGTAAACCTGAGTGACAATTAGCAAAAGAACGGAAGACCTAATTGTCTGTCTCAACAGTTTCCATAGAAAGAGCAAAAGGGAAGAATTTGCATTTAGCATAAGGTGATTAATACAGGGTACTTAATCTTAAACTTATCAGTTAGTCAATAAAGACAAAGTATCCAACTTCTTCATGAAGACACAAGCTGCATCCCACTTTCAATCATAACTAACAGAATTGTGGTGTGAGGTTGCATCCCTGGAGGTCTAGAATGATTCCTTTGCGAAAAGCCTTCAAAATGCTTAGAGGTTGAGGATATGGGGCATTACTTCAAATAACATGTTTTGAAAAAGGGATTACCAACATGTTTTGTGTAACATACTTTAGAAAGGATGGACGTGCCCCTTCCTATGCCAGAATATAACTGACATCTGCTGAAGGCAACCAAAACTAGGAAGCATTTTAGCTCCTGTTGGTGGGTTGAGGTACCAGGCAGATAACTTTATAGAGAACGGTTGAGTTTTTAGCCATGGCATTTATATAACTTTAGCCGCCCCAATCACAGGGGATTTGTCATAATTACTTTAATAGCATGACGCCATATGTGCTGAGGTAGCACTGATGCTAAACAATAGCTCAAAACTCTCATTTCATCTCATTAAGTTTTAACACAGCAGTTCGGCAGGTTCCATCAAGTCCATGGCAATTTTGTTAGGTGTGAAGACATATTTCCACCATTGAAGACTGCTTCTTGTCCACAAGTTAAATGTTTATCAGATCAACCTGATGCAAACCCGATCCAATTGGATTCAACTAAAACACAATTAACATGGTGAAATGAGATGTAGATTACACAAGAAGGATGGTCATAAGATTGTGGGTTAGAGATTTGTGGTGATTTTTGCCAAATTTTTCAGGGTTCCGGAGAGTCATTTCAAGAGTCATGAGATAATTCTGTTTTTATTAGGGATCGCACTAGGACTGCCTATTTCCTTAAAGAAAATTTTATTGTTTGTTCAGAAAAAAAATACAATTTCTCATAGACCTATAAGTATTTTATTGGGTTTCCAACTTATGTGGGGTATTTTAGGCATTTAAATTTGGGGAAATCTTTGTAAATATCGCCCCCCCCCCTTTTTTTTGGTTGCAGTTTACAACTTAGTAGCTGAGACGAGAATGATGAGATGGATGAGTGCTGAGATGAGGATGATGAGATGGATGAGTGGTAAGATAAGAAAGGCTAGAATTCGAAATAAATACATCTGAGGTAGCTTAGGGGTGGCTCCAATAGGTGATAAGATGATGGAAAGTAGATTTAGGTAGTCTGGCCATGTACAGTGTCAACTTAGAACAATACAAGTTAGAAGGGACGATTTTGTTCAGCTGGAAAGCTGTAAAAGTGCAACGGAAAGGCCCTAAAGGACATGGATGGAAGTAGTGGGAAGAAATCATAGTTACCAAGATCTTCTAAGGAGAGGTCGCTTCCACTCTCATATCTCGTTCTGGTACTCTGAAATATAGGATCTCGATTCTTGGGAATTCCTCGATATTAATGATTGAGGACAATATCCCACATAGAATTAAAGCCGGGTGGGTGAAGTGGAGATGTGTAACCAGATTTTTATGTGATCGCCACATACCAATGTAGCTGAAGGGAAAGTTCCATATTACAGTTGTGAGACCAGCTTTTCTCTATGGGGTGGAATGTTAGACGGTCGAAAACAATATACCTATAGAATGAGTGTAAAGGAGATGAGGATGTTGATATGGATGAGTGGCAAGACAAGAAGGGAAAGAGATAGAATTCTAAATAAATACATTCGGGAAAATTTAGGGGTGGCATGAATAGGCGATAAGATGAGAGAGAATAGACTTAGGTGGGCTGGCCATGTGTGGCATAGACTCAGTATATCACCTGTTAAGACGTGCGAGTTAGTTCAAGTGGAAAGCTCGAAAAGGGCAAGGGATAGGCCTAAAAGGATTTGATTGGAAATAGTGAGAAAAGATACGGGGACTTATGACCTCACTGAGGGTACGACCCTTAATAGAGCAGAATGGCAGACCAGAATTCGTGTAGCCAACCCCAATTAGATGAGAAAAGGCTTTGACGATGATGATGACCCAAGAAATCCGAGATCTCGATCCTATGTTAATGGGACCCAAATCCCTATACCAAAAATTATCGTTTCATGAGTAAGCTGAACACGATTCCACCAATATGGAATCAAGTATCCTATACTTCGTGTGAGAGTTTCAATGGCACATATTTTGGTTCATAAACAATGGAGTACGGATCTCCATTTTCTTATGATCTACAAACTTTCTAAATGCCATGATTTTCTATATATTCTATAGTTCACCACTTTACACACCTTGTGAATTGCGACTTGTGTCTAGTTTAAAAAAAAAGCAACAAGATAGGGCAAGGAGAAAAAAAAAAGAAGCTGTGATGAGATGCAAAAGATAGTCACATTGCGGTTGTATTTAGGAATGTGGTCACGAAAAATACGCTTAACTTCCTTGGGGCTAGTTCATTGCGTCTTGTCCAACTCCCAAAGGGCTCCTATCACTTGATTGTTGGCTAACTAAATCGCTTCACATATGGGATTGCCTTATGGGTGATGGAATAACATGCATTCTTGGAAATATGAGATATTTTTTGAGTATAGGTCATTGAGCCCTTAACAATCATTGATGGAGGAGAGCTATTGAGAATTTTATTTGCCAATGCCTTTCCTTTTTTTTGTTGTTTTGCAAAGGAGAACTTAGCTATTGCAAGCCTTTATTTTTTAAAAACAACCTACTACAATATTCTTAAATTACAAGTTTTTAAGATCAAAAGTTTAATGTCCCGAAACACAAATGTGAGACATTTTCTAATCATCGTATAAAAATAATAATAATGAAAGTTTTCCAAATTCCAAATTAATACTTTTAGTTTCATTCTGAAAAAGATTCCTTCGTGAATTTGGAAGAAGTTAAAAATATTGTTAAATGAAACTCGCTCTGAATATCACAATGCACCTGATAATTGAACTTCAGGAATCTCAATCCTAACACGCCAGAACGTAAGCACCTACCGTAAGGGATCCACTCTTTTGTAGATAGAACTCGAGCCCTACATCTTCCTATGCACAAAACTCCTCTCAACCACAGAACTTTGTAGTTTCCTCAGTCCACACTTCCGTTCACGATCCTAGAGCTTTTTTGGCTCCAGGCCCGAGTAACTATGGAAGATATATGGTAACTTATGGTCTAACTGAAAGTACAGCCCTTGATAGAGTGGAATGACAAAACATCATTTGTGCAGCCGAACCCAAATAGTTGGGATAAAGCTTAAATTATGATGATTAATATGTCGGTCATATATATATTTTACACCCATGTCCCTTTTTTCCATTGTTTTAAAATTTTCTGAAAATCAACGCCAGTTGGCACTTTAAGTGTCATCCAGCTTGAAGCTCTAAGTTACATCGCCAAATGGAGTGGCCAATGAAAGAAGTGGCAATGTGGAATTCGAAGGAGTAAAATCAGAAATTTTCTCCCTTTTTCTTTTTATTAATGAATATGAGTTTCACTTACAAGTGCCACAATACATTGCTGTAAACAAGAAATAAAATCCTAAATACAATCTAGGATCGTTTCTTTTACTGCCAAATAGAATAGACAGAATTCAAGAACGAAAAAACAAGCCTCTGCTAACAATTTTAGTACAAATAAAGTTCCTCGAAATTCAAATAAATAAGTAAATAGTGACTGAAATTAAAAGCAAATAGCGGGGAAGACTTACTCGAATTTGCCTAGGGTCACCCTATAGGACTTAATACGCACCACACCTAGTTTCCTAACCGATAGCGCACTCTGATCCTACTAGCCTTGTTGAATTTTTTGAGTCGGGAAGCTTCCTTAAGCAATACCTTACAAACTAGGGTTTTTATGAGAGCATGAGACAATTAAGGTTTCAAGACCCCTTTTTAATTCTAATTCTAAGCTAAGGTTGGCATGCCCCCTTTCTCTCAACTTTATAGGGTGGTGGTGCATGTGACCCCTAGAGCTTTATCGGGTGGCATCCACCTACAGAGAGAGAGAGAGAGAGAGAGAGAGAGAGAGAGAGAGAGAGAGAGAGAGAGAAGAGGAGTGGAGTAGAGAGAAGTAGAGTAGAGAGAGTGTAGAAGTAAAGTGTAGTAGAGTAGGTCGGGGTCGTCCCGTCTTAGTAGTACGGACGTACCGTAGGT